>PVKP010003680.1:0-105752 GCA_004027715.1 Plecturocebus donacophilus | reverse complement strand
ATGCTATGGAGTTTTATCAGAGTACATTTTGAGGCTTGCGAGAAGAGAGCTCATTGGGCCGCTATGGAGTGCCCGCAACTGAACTAAAATACTAGTTAACTCAGAAGCAGGTCTAGAATCCAGAGTCTGACCTGCAATCCAATTCTTCTTTTCACAACAGGACTTCGGTCTCTTCTTTGTTTCCTGCTCAAACCTAAGTACGCAAAGAGGAGGTGCCATTTCTCAACTATCACACACCATCTGGGGCTTTCCAAATGACTCTTCAGAGTTTCAGTTCTCTTCCACTTGTACATATCACATCCAACTTTTCCAGGCTTTACGCTGGCAGGTCAATGTCCCACATTCTTATTACACAGTCGGGTTGACCTGTGTGGACAACTATTTGATGGCTGTAGGAAAACTATCCCCGAGAAACATGGCATACAGGTTTCACCACCAAAATAATTAATCAAGCCTTTTGTATAGATGCTAGGGATACCATTCCTTCAAAACAGCATTTAAGAGCTTACCTTTCCTGCAAGAATTTCAGCAGGAACTTGTCACCTCCACCCTTTCATTAGCATGGTCAGTAGGAAAGGTATGGCATACTTGAGTAACAGCTGAGGCATTAAACTGTGGGTGCCCTTAAACTGTGAAACAAAGCCACACAGTTTCAGACCAACTGCCTACCTGCCAGTTCTTCCCAGACCCCATCTTCTTATCTATATTTTCCAACTAAGTGACTCTCCATCAACATGTTATGACTCAAAGGATCTGATTCACTTGGTGAGCCTGATGAGGTAAAATGTAGATCAAGGTGCCCAATGGAAAGCAAAAGGGTTAAGAACCTTCTCTAGCCAGATGGCTTGAGCCCAGGAGTTCAAGACCAGCCTGGGCAACACTTAGCTGGCAACTTGTTCCAATTTAAGAACATATTACCATCAGCCCCAACAGTCTATATCTCCCTTTACTTATAATATGGCAGGTATAAAACAAGCCACTCTTGGAGGGTAATTTCTTTTTTCCTTTCTTTCTTTGAGACAGTATTATTCCGTTACCCAAGCTGGAGTGCAGTTGTGTAGTCTCAGCTCACTGCAAGCTCCATCTCCCGGGTTCAAGCGATTCTCCTGCCTCAGCCTCCCAAGTAGCTGGGATTACAGGTGCATGCCACCATGCACAGCTAATTTTTTGTATTTTTAGTAAAGATGGGGTTTCACCTTGTTAGCCAGGATGGTCTCGATCTCCTGATCTCGTGATCTGCCCACCTCAGCCTCTTAAAGTGCTGGGATTACAGGCGTGAGCCACCTCGCCAGGCCTGGAGGGTAATTTCCAAGAGCTTCCTCTACCTAATGGACCCTTTTTTTCTTGTAGTATGGAATCAAATGATTCATTTTATCCTGTTATTATCAGGAAATATACAGACCCAGGCTCAAGCACAAGTGGGAACAAATGTTATTTTAAGTAGTTGTACTTATATTTAACTGATACAATAGCCACTTGGCCTACCCCAGAAAGTTTTCAAAAAGCTTAATGGAGCACCATAGCCTTTATGCAGATTAACCTGTCTATTTCAAGAAGGACTTTAAACCCCTTCATGTTACCACTCTCCAAGGACCCAATGATGGGTCTGCCACATTTATCAACCTTTTAAAAAGAAAACTTCATTTTACTTGTGGCAGTGAACATCTACAGAAATAATCCAATAAATGCTGTTACCATTTGAGATCAAAAGCAATTCTATCCTGTGTTGAACTTGTATTACTTTGTGAAACAAGACACATTGCCAGAGAGTAAATCCTTGCCACCATTAGCCATTTTATAGCTCTTGGAAAGTTGCTTTATTTCTTCCTTTCACTCTATAGAATAAAAAGACAATGTAACTTTTTATTAATGTTACTGTGCTATTTTGTAACTTTTTATTAATGTTACTATGCTATTTTAATAAGCTAAAAGAAATATGTGGTTTCAACATGTTGTTTTCTTTTAATATAAAATTAAGGCTTTGAAAACTTAAAAAAAAAAAAACAGAAAGGCTACCTTCTCAGCAGGAAATTGCAAAGACTAAGGTCACTAAAGTTATGAGTTGGACCAAAATGAAAAGTTTCCCTAAGAGTACTTGACCCACATATTTAGAAACAACGAACTCTTCAAAGATACTGCCCACTGTTGTGCACCCAAAGTTGAAGATATGTCATAGCTTGGCTAATCACCATCAGTTTAAAAATAGTATTAGACAACATTTACTGAGTACAGTCTGTAACTTAACACACTCTTATAAGAGTCTTACATACATTAAACGATTTAATTCTCACAAAATCCTATGAAAAATGTGCTGATATTAATGAAGAAGGTGCTCATATTATTTAAGACACTCTTCTAAGTGTCTTACATATGTTAGATTATTCAATCCTTACAAAACTCTATTAAGAAGGTGCGGATATTATGCCAATTAACCGATGAGGAGACTGAGGCATAGCAAGTTTAAATAACCTGCTCCAGGCTAGCCATTTGACTAGTGCAGCTAAGAAGTCTGACTGAAAGGCTACATCCTTCTCCCCTACCCACAACATCCATTTAGTATGACTTTGGTCTCCAAATAGTGGGATAGAGCAACCAAATTGTGGATTATCTAACATGAAGTCAGACCTTTTCTCGAAAATTATACTACTTATTATCAGCTCCAGAAAAAGGCCAAAACTGTTTTGACTAGGAAGATTTAAAGCAAATCTTTGCTTTCCACACTAGCCAGAAGAGGTTAATGCAAAGAAGAAACATTTCAAAGAGAAGGCGTAGGGAACTTGGTCTTTTCAATAGAGTCCAGTTTGAGAACCACAAAAGTTAATCGAACAAAGGTGTCAAATAAGATATCTCTTACAAAACTAGCCTAGCACTAAAATCATCTCAACAGTCTACTTCCTAAAGATGTCACACTCTCAGTTGTTTGACATTTTCTGACATACTTCACTTCTATTCATTAGATGACCCTCCCTGTTTCAAATAACATATTTAACCTAATTGTGATTAAGTAGATCAGTAGCAGTTATTTATATCAAAACATAAATGTAGAAAAACATAAATGTGAAGAACGTATTTCTTTTCTTTAAAAGGTGGTATCTTAGTGGTGGTTGGGAAGGTGGAGGGTGGAAGTGGAAGGCTGAAAAAGAAGCAAAACATCTAAATCCACATAATACAGAACATAAGAGTAGTTTATTAACACAACAAACCCATTGAGCAGGTTGTACATTAGACAGTGTGTCTGCACAAATGAATAAGAAATAGTCCACTGAAGCCTCTGAAGTGTAGGGGAGGAGCTGAACTCTCAGGCAAGAATTACATCTCGGGGTAGCAGAGATGAAGGAGCTCCAGGAGCCCTGACGAGGAAATGTGTCCCTAGGAGGCAGAGGAGGCCTCCACATCAGAAAGCCCGATTGAGAAAAGTCAGGGTATTCACCAGGAAGAACAGGAGGAAGGAAGATGGCCAGCCTCCAACTGCACAGCCATTCCCCAAGATCAACGAGCATTTCTGTTTTTTGAGGAATAGTTAATTCAGTTAATTTACTCAGCTTTACGATCATTTTCAATGCTCTCACTCCAGAATGCTAAAACACAGGACTTATATATATATAATTAATGACGTCTAAGACATTTTAGCTGCTGTAACAAAATAGCAAAGACTGGGTAGCCTAAACAACAAACATTTACTTCTAACAGTTCTGGAGACTAGAACTCTACAATGAGGACCAGAATGGCCAGATTCCAGACAAGACCCTCTTTCTGGAGGGGTTGGGGAGACAGAGGGTCCCAGTCTCTTGCCCAGGCTGAAGTGCAATGGCATGATCATGGCTCACGGCAGCCTCAACTTCCCTCTGTAGTCCTAGAGACTCAGGAGGCTCAGTTGATCCTCTCACCTTAGCCTCCTGAGTCTCTAGGACTACAGAGGTACATGCTACCATGTCCAGCTTTTTTTTTTTTTTTTTTTTTTTTTTTTTTTTAAGTAGAGACGGGGTGTCATCATGTTGCTCAGGCTGGTCTTGAAACTCCTGGGCTCAACTGATCCTCCTACCTCGACCTCCCAAAGTGCTGAGATTACAGGTGTGAGCCACCACGAAGGTCCTCTTTCTGATTTGCAGATGACCATCTTCTGGTGGTATCCTCACATGGAGAGAGAGAAGGCTAGCTCTCTTCCTTTTCTTATAAGGACATTAATTCCTTCATGAGAGGTCCACCCTCATCACCCAAACTCCTGCCAAAGGCCTTGCCTCCTAACATCATCCCATTAGGGATTAAGGTTTCAACATATGAATTCGGGGAGTGAGGTTGGGACACAAGCAGCCCAAAACAATAAATAAAAGAGTAATGGAAATATCAGGTATGTAATAGACATCAGTTCTTTTCTCTTGCAGCGCTGTGCTAATACCCTGCTGTGAGCCAGGACGCTCATTTGCATGGTGTAAATACTCCCAGTATGGCCAATCTCAAGCTACCAATGGTTTAACAACTAGCCCATGCAATTCCTAAATATTTAAACTATTAACATCTATTCTTCATACCACAGATTGTGAGTCAGTTTTAGGTCTTAAAAACTATATTGCTTAAGGAGCTAGTGGGAAAGTAGCATTTTAGAGCTATTTATTTGAATATTGACCCGTTTCCTGTGTGATCTCCAGAATACTTTCCAATCATCTTGTCCTCATTTATCAATTATAAAATTTAGTTAGCATTATGTTATTCATGACATCTTTTCTAATTAGGTGTCGAACACAAAATATATCTTGATTTTTTAAAAAAACACATGACAAGTAACTAAAAAGTAATAATTAAGATTCAACTCTCTTCTCACCCCATCAGTTTCAAAGCAAAGAATAGCATGAAATGTCTTGAGAAATCATTATTAAATCTAAAAATGTTATTTACAATAGTATTTAATAATAAATGAATATGTATGACATTTACATGGAATGCATTCTTATCACATTCACATTAAAGAGCTTAAAGTTTTCAGTGTTTGGTTTTTGCTTTGTTTTGTTTTTTTAAGAAAAAGCTAAATCGAGATTCACATTTCAAAGGTGAAAACACCCAGGTTTGGAGAAATATCACAACCAGGCCAAAGTCTCAGGCACTGTAATATTAGTTGCACTAACAGCTTTTAAGGTAAGCTTGCTAAGTAAGTACAGGCCTGAGCTGCCATCTCTGAGCCTGCTGCTTTGGCATTCTCAACAACCACAGAGTTCACTAGATATGACCAAATGGTGCTCCTGCTGCATAAAGTGTGGCATATATTAAACCACATGTGACAACTTGGGCTTCCGTGCCTTGTGAAATCACCTATGAATTTAAAAGTGTAGTAGGCAGAAGACAAGTGCAGCATAGAGAAATACAAAGCAAAGGGAAACTTAGTTATGTGCATTTAAAGAAATACAAGTTTCTCCCTCATAAATATCAACACAAGATGTGCAGAGTATCAGATTTATACTCAATTCCTCTTTCATTTATCGTATGGAGTTTAGCAGCAAGAATGGGAGCATTGGGCTACCGAGGTTCTATCCAGTTCCTAACTGGACCCTGAACTAGGGACTTATGTCCTCTCTTTATTCATTTGTGAAATAAGGAGCTTGATTTGATGTCTCTAAGGTATCAACAAACTCTAAAGGTGTTTAAAAAAACAAAAAAAAGAAAACTCTAAGTGATTTACTGACAACTTTGACTAGTACTGGACTAGGTGAGAATAGTTCAGCTTAGAAAATGACGAAGTCCCTTGACCTTCCTTGAAAAAGGTATCTGACATTTCAGATACAATAAAACAGAAATAATTCTATTGAGAAAAATGTAATAAAAGCTCAGGAGTGGAAGTTACTAAACTAGAATATTCCTTCTATATTGGGATATTTATTTGCATGTATTTCTCTCCTTCCTCAAGTGGGCATTAAGTGAAGAGTTTTGGGACGGTGAGCTCTATGTATGAATGGTCTTCCTAAAGCAATCTGAATCTATCAAAGTGATCAGAAAGGACATCACAGCTTTAGTCAGCATTGAAACAAAGAAGTCACTTAGTCACTTAGCCTTTCTCAGCTAAAAAAAAAAAAAAAATCTTGCTTCCTCCCCTCAGAATTATATTTCATCACCTATAAGATGCCACTGAATGTCAAAAACATCATTATCTATTTACTATCAAGAGGGGAAAAAAACGTTGCCAGTCAAATTGGCATACCATCAATTTCTGAGATGTTGAAATTTGAAAAAAAAGTCTTAACAATTAACTGAATATGGAAGCCTAAGACTTTATCCATAGTTTTCCCAGAATGTTGTCCAAAACCATCTTCCCAGAGGAATCATAAGCATGCAGGTGAGTTATGTGTTTCACCTGACCCAATCCTCTCACTATCCTGATCACCCTGATTTAATACAAAAAAAAAAGTCATTTATCACCTTATAGCAAACAGAAATTAAGAAAAAAAGGGAGTTAACAGAAATTAAATAACTGCTTCTCAAATGCTTTCTGTATTTATTATTCCCTTGAAGTACAAAGAATTTCTATCTTGTATGTACTATTCTGGGAACATGTCAAATATTTGTGATATGGCTAAAGGCTACCAGGATATAGTCTCCTTCCTCATTACCTATTCTGATAGTTACAAAACCCTGAAGCTAGAAGGAATATCATACACTACACAGGTCAAACCTTCATTCTGCAGAGGCAGAAATGGAGCTTTAAGAAAGAGCTAGTTAGGACTGGAGTCAGGACAAAAACTCAGTTATCTGATCTAGTCTAGGAGGTCAGAACATTCTGCTGAATTCATCTATCATCGTCTGTGAGCAATAACTTGGAAAAGGAGTCTTTCCTATCTACTTGCCTGAAATTTCTCCAACCAGTTTGACGATGCTACCTTTCTCCAATGCTATCCCTCAAATGAGCCCACATCTGTAAAACACTAGTGAATAAACAGTCTGAAACAAATAGCTCAAGGCTTCTCAGATCTTCTTTTTCACCCAGGTTCAAGGACAAAGGCTTATTAAGTTGCAAATCATCAGGGGAGAACAATGCAAAGCAAAGAAAGAGTAAAAACAATTTATCCAATAATCCCACACACTGTCCCTTTCTAAATCAAATTGTTTAAATAAATGCAATGATGTATTTTCCTCCTGATAAACTTAGGAAGCACTAAATCACTTCCAAATGTAACAAGCACCCCCATCCTGCAAGCACAGGTGACTCAACCCACATAAAGCCAGCTTGTCTGCATATTGTACCAATCCCAGTGGATGCTCAAATAAATAGACCTTCATTGGAAGACACTATGACAAGGCAAATAATTAAACATTCAAATTCCCAAGCTGAAATTTGTATAATAATTTAAACAATCTTCCCATCACAAATTTCACCTTGATATCTCTGGTTTATAGGAAATGTCCCAAAGAGGCAGTCCACGTTATCACAGGGTTGGCCACATATTCCAGGTTATGAATCTTACTCTAAAAGGGCAGTGTCAGGCCTGGCTGTAAAAGAAAAAGGGCAACCCTCATCCAAACCACACACATACCAAGCAGTACTGTCATTACACAAGCCAAATCAGACATCAATGATATGACTCAGGACTCAGGCTTCTGTGTAACCCCCCATATGAGACACTGGGTCCACCTAGAAAATGAACTTCTCATCACCTTCCAAGTGTGTTCAGATGAACTGAAACCCTATGAACAATCACTACCAAGAAATTTCACACCCAATTGGCCTGAATCATTCTGACAGAGGATCTCATGTCCTCCTCTACCAAGACAGACTTGCAATTACCTTAAAAAGCAACTTTTTTGGTCATTACACCTCAGCCCAAGATGGTCAATGGGTTAATATTCTTTTCTGAGCTCTTCAATTATGCTGCCTTCTGAGTCTGAGGGTTGGCAGGCAGGGCAACCCTGTCAGAGCTGCAGAGCTCTGCAGATGTCTCTGTTGTGTTGAGTCAAACTGAAAAGGAGAAAAAAAAGGCCCTCTGATAACAGACAGCTGTCAATTAAATGGCATGCTTGCACTCAGTAGGCCAATGAGCGGCAGTGGAGGTGACAAGTGCTTGGCTAATCAGCGTGCCTATAAAATCACAGCCCTTCCCTGCGCCACTCACACCAGCACACGAGGTGACAGCATGTGTCGTCTTCAGCCACTCCTGTTCTCCCCACCCCCAGCCTCATCAGTACTGTTAGAAGGCTCGGGTCAATGCAATATGCCTAGAAACAAAAATCAGACCAACAAAAACTGGCACAGGGAAAGAAATCCCTGCAGCAAAATGTCCTGAAAAGGGGAATGCAATGATATGCAAACCTATTGCGAGCTGGTTCACGCTGCTCCTGAAAGAAGACAACCCATTAGATGCTGATAACAAAAATACTAACAGAAAAGAAGAGGCAAAGTTATCCAACTGACCTTTTCCCCATCCATCTTGTCTTTTTCCCCTCTAGCCACCAGGGAGCACTTTGGGACCAGATCCTTGAGGACACTGGAGATTCCGAGCTTTCACAAGTACCTCAGTATTGGTGGTGAGGTCGATGGGTGGGGATGGAATGAATCAGAAAGTAGAGCTGAAGGAGAAATCTAGGGGTTCTGTAGAACACAAAGGTGAGTTCCCAAAATCTTCAGCTCAAAAATACTCATCCAACCTAATCATTAAATGCTGAATTCACTAAGAAACTACCTGAGCCCGACAGATTTTTACTCACTAATGACAAAAACCTCTCTTTCTCCCTCCCCCTACCCCCTTTCTCTCTTCCTCTGCCCCCACCCCTGTCTGTCTCACTTCTCTATTGGTTTCTAAAAGAGCAGCTGATTAGAAGTAGAGAAATCAGGAAGAAAAACAAGGGGTGGCAGGAGGTGGTGGATAACTGGTAGCTATAGAGTCAAATTTGTGGCTGTCCACCTGCAGCACAGAAGACGAAACAGCATCAGCCTATTTTAGATAAAGATGAATTTGAACAAAATACAAATACATTTAAACTTGACCCTGATTTATTTGGGATCTTCCGTGGCCATCCTATGCACCAACTACTTTTATTCGACTACTCTTCTTCAGCTATCCCAAACAAGAGGTCAATCTGCCTGTCATGCCCAAAAGAAAACTCCCAAATGTTTTTATAAAATAACTTTTTTTTTCAGATGGTTTCTCTCTTGTTGCTCACACTGGAGTGCAATGGCAGGATGTTGGCTCACTTCAGCCTCTGCCCGCCAGGTTCAAGCAATTCTCCCGCCTCAACCTCCCGAGTAGCTAAGATTATAGGCATGAGCCACCACACCCAGCTAATGCTGTATTTTTAGTAGAGATGGGGTTTCACCATGTTGACCAGGCTGGTCTCGAACTCCTGACCTCAGGTGATCAGCCTGCCTTGGCCTCCCAAAGTTCTAGGATTACAGGCATGAGCCACCACGCCCAGACAAAATAACTTTTAAAAGACCACGAAAGACTAAAAAGGTCAAGTGGAAAAGGTAGATATCAGGGATAAGTGTTCTTCATCGTTTGGGAGTCAAAGAAAGAATTCACAGCAAAGTTCTGCTCCAAGGCTTGTCCAGTCCTGCTCCAATTCTCAGGGCCCCTGAGGCTCCCACAGTTTCAAGGCAATCAGACCATTGCTACTGGGTGCCAAAGTTGCAGAATCTTCACATGGCCACCGCCATCAGCTCATTCCTGGAAGACAAAGCTGCCTTTCTTCAACGGAAATGTAAGAAGCTATTCAATCTCAATCTGCATTCATGACCAACAAGCAGGGGCGGTGCCAGAACAGAGCCTGAGACTGGCCACCAACTCTCCAACATCAACACCTACACCACATTAGTCAAACCGGTACAGCACGCCCTACTCCTAGCGGCTGCCAGGTACCTCCAGAAGCATGCTGGGTCTCCATCCAAGGAGTCCCCATGGCTGGGTTGAATGACTACACTGCCAGAATGCCAGGCCAATCTGCAGAGTTCATTAGGGTTTGGGACACACCTCTTCCCTCCTCTGCCATGACTCTTTCAAAGCTGTAATACCATCCACTTAGACCCATGGACAGCAAAATGTGCCGGTATCACACAGCCATAGACATTCAGACCATTTCACATTCTTTGCCACCATTCCAGCTAATACTAGAATGGGTATCTTCTGACCCAAAGCTTTTTACTTTTTGTGAACTCTTTCCTAAGCATAAAAATCCAAGGAGCACAATCATCATTTCTTGGTCAAATGCCAATTTGCAATGTACAGTTTTGTAGTTTTCCTCAAATCTCATCAAGTACTAGTTCTAATATTGAATACAACCTTTTATTGTTAATTCAGAAAACATTGCTTACTACAAAAACATAAAACTCATATAACACAGGGGCATGTCAAGGAAAAAGAAATGTGTTTCAATATATGAAAGGTAAGGAGGTCATTCCAGGCAGCCCTACGCTTCCCAATGCACAGCTTCACAGCACAGATGAGAGCAGCTCCCGGAGGGCTAGGCTACTCTGCTATCTTTTTAACCATCTGCATTTCTCTTTCACCAGTTGAGAAACCAGGAGGGCTCAGCCCTCTATCATTTAGTCTCCATCGTTCCTGAACATTTCTGGGGAGACTGGAATATAAGGGGTGCTTCGGTTGAGTAGTAACAGCAGCCACATCACGGAGGCAAAAGAGGCACTGGTTTGCCAACGTGTCCATTTCCTCTTAAAGACTCAGATACACAGGCACCATCTTTACACTAGAACAGAAGAAAAAGGGAGAGAATCATTTCTACAGAAGAGGAAGTTATTATTAAGAAAAAGCCTGGGCTGTAGAGTATTAAGACTGTGGAAAGGTCTGACCATCCATCTATCCTTTGAAAGTCAAAGTGTAGTTCAGGTTCTCATTGGATCCTCCCATTCATGGCTCCAACATTTTTAATCTCTAAGTTCATTCCACATTTTCCCTATAGAACATGATGTAGGTGTCAGTTCATGCTTCTGGCACATGGGCCTTTTGAGAATCACATCTACTGAAAATACAGCATTGCCTGCCCTACTAGCCTGGCTCAGAGTTTGGGTCTTACCAGAACAAGGGAGGCCTTATCAGTCCTCTGGAGGCTGAAGATAGTCAAGGCTCTCTCTAGTTCCATTAGGGCCAACTGATACCCTATCTTACATACTTGCTTCTTAGTTATTGTAAAGCTTTTACATATTTAGGGAGCTTTTCCATCAAATATTCTGGAATGGCTAGAGGCTCAGACATATTAATGATAGCTGCAACGCATGTGCTTTTTATCCAAGTTCACAGCTCCTGGTCACTGAGGGTAAACAGTGTTATCAGTGATTATTATGGATTTAGTCAAGTATGTTTTATTCCTGTCATTTATGAGCACTTGTGTTGGCTGGTATTTACAATGTCGGGATTCTGTCACTTTGGCAACCTTCAGAGACAACATTTTTCCAGTGTTACAGTGACATTTCAAAAACTCAGTATTTACAAGCAAACGACACCCTCTGGCTCTGTGACAGTATGATTCAATGGTAGCTTAACAAAGGGACAATCGCCTAGAAATTTCCTCAGGATGTGTTTCCGGCTGCTACTGGCTATTACTTCATGGTCTAGGTGACCTTTTGCTCTTTAGAAGAAAGAAGGTATAAAGACATCAAAGGAAAACTTCCGTGTTACAGGCTGGGAATTTTGCTTGGATTGTGTGGCTGTGTCTAAGCAAAGTCTGTGGTGTGATGATGACCAAACCTCAACATCTCTGAGCCTTCATGTTCCATTTGCTACAAAGTGGCACTGGGTGCCAGATGATGTCTAGGTCCTTTCTGACCCTGATGTTCTACCTTTAAGGATTTCAATGTTATAAATAAAAGCTAAGTCCATTGTCATCATTCATTTTTTTATGTCCTACAACAAGGTCACAAAAAATAAAATCACATGAAGGAAACATGAAGAAGAAAAGCATGATCTACTCAATTCATCCACTTCTTCCCAGTTCTCCCCATCCTTTGCCAAGGTGTAGCAGGAAGAGTGAAGGAGAATGAAACTTCGGGGATGAGATGTGGCTGGTGTTGCATTTCTCCCCTGAGCTTCAGGGCCATTTCCATTTCCAGGAGGACTGTGGTCCTTTTCACCACAACCAGGGAGTAGAGAGGTACCACTGATGGCAACAGATAGCATGGGTGGTGTGTGCCATGCTATAGCAATTGGTACTTACTTACATGAAACATTCAAAATATTATTTTTTGGCTCGGTAAAGACAATGCTCCTGATATACAGCTTGCTAGGTTCTTTATATCCTCTTTAGAAACACACATTTTTTTTCTTACTGGCAGACAGAGGTCCCAGTGCGGTAGTGAGGTAAGTGCTTCCACGAATATCCCTAAGTTAATAATGGATAAAAAGCTGGAACCATCTATGAGAAGACTCTGTGGGCTACCTGCTATGACACAAAGCTACAGCAACTGTAACCAGGGATAAAGAAGTGACAGAGAAAATGGCAAATCTGGATCCAAAGGAGTTTGTTCCCCAGTCCCAGCTCCGCTTTAAGAGTGAAAAAAAATCTCTCTGAAACTCAGTTTCTTTTTCTTTCTTTCTTTTTTTCTGTTTTTTTTTTTTTTGAGACGGAATCTCTCTCTGTCACCAGGCTGGAGTGCAGTGGCGTTATCTCGGCTCACTGCAACCTCTGCCTCCTGCGTTCAAGTGATTCTCCTGCCTCAGCCTCCCGAATAGCTGGGACCACAGGCACGTGCCACCATGCCCAGCTAATTTTTGTATTTTTAGTAGAGACGGGGTTTCACCATGTTGGCCAGGATGGTCTCGCTCTCTTGACCTCGTGATCCACCCACCTTGGCCTCCTAAAGTGCTGGGATTACAGGCGTGAGCCACCGCGCCCAGCCATCTCAGTTTCTTTATCAATAAAACTTGATTGAAAATCATTCCAGCCTCATGGGGTCACTGGCACGGTTAGCTGAAGTCAAGATATTTGCATGGAAGTGTTTAAATATAATAAGTTACATGCTCACATACAATTTGTTACTACTGTTAGTTCATTCATTCATTCACTCATCCATCCTGTGACTCTGGAACAAGCACTTCCTTAGTGCCCCTGTTAGATACTGCAGATAGAGATGACAAGCCTAGCCCTTGCCCCTCTCTGGCTGTAGAGAGTGATGACTGTGAGGAAAGAGAAGAGCCCCAGAGGCTTCCTGAATACAGAAGAGAGGCAACTCCTTCTGCCCTGGTTATAACATCCAGGGTCCCTGAATCTTGAACAAAGCGGGTGAGTTACTTGGTAGAACAGACTAAGACAAGGAGAAGGGGAGGGAGGGCAAAGGTATTTCAGGTCGTTGTAAAGACAGAATTGTGAAAGAACTCAAGAGTACTGCAAGCAGCTCAGTAGGGATGGATCGGGAGATGTGAATGGTGAGTATGAAGGCTGAGGCTGGAGAGAGAAACAGGGACCAGGCTACCATCATGCTAAGGACAGGCCCACAAAGCCACGGAAAAATGTTTTGTGGAGACTGTCACTCCAACAGCAGTGGGCACATGAAGGAGAAGCTGGGTAGAGGGGTCAGAGCAGCACAGGCAGATGCGGTGGTGCCTGGGTGGACTAGGAGGCAGCAGCAGATTTATTGGTATCCTGCGAGCAGAATTGATGAGATCTAGAAACTGAGGACTTTTGGAGATGAGGGAGACTGAGCAGTCTCAGATGGCGGCTGGGAGTCAGTCACCACGCCAAGAGACACAGGTGGAAGAACTAATCCTGACGAATTGAAATCCAATCAGTGGAACTCCAATTCAAAAGCACAATACCAATGGTGAATTATCTATTTTTCTCCACTCACAATTTGGTAACTGCCAAATTTTACTCTGGCTTCTCGAAAAATAAATCCAAACACATTGTAGGAATACAAATTTGGAAAGTCAAAAAAATGTCCAGATGCGGTGGTTCACAACTATAATCCTAGCACTTTGGGAGGCCAAGGTGGGAGGATCACTGTGGCCAGGAGTTCAAGACCAGCCGGGGTAATATAGCAAGACCCTGTCTGTTAAAAAAAAGAAAAAGAAAAAGAAAAGTCATAAATACTAAGGCCTCCTCGTGATTACTACACTATTAGCTAAAGCCATCTGCCTAGAGAGCATGTCAGGATCTTCAGTGGGACATAGGGTAAGTTTCCCAATAAATATCTACTGAACACACAAACTCAGAGTTTAGTAGAATGTAATATTATTGAATGTTGTAAATGGTCTGATTTCTTGCTAAGGCTCTATAGAGCTGATTTGGGATCACTGCATGATTTCTAGAGCTATATGTGTAACTAAGAGCAAAGATAAAATTATTTTGCACCAGTTGGCTAAGGAAGATGTATTAGATGGAACTCCATAGGAGCTTTTGATCTTGGCATCTATGAGCTTCTGAAAGGTATATTATAAAATTTTAGAGGCTAGTACATTTACCTAAATCATAATGGGATGAAAATCTGCTTTGTAATGAAATATGGATGGAGACAGTCTGGAGTCCAAAAACTGATAGGGTGTGTGTGCTACCTGCAAAAGGAAATTGAGGACAAGTTCTCTCAAAATAAATCAAAGAATAATCCCTCCCTGGACACATAAAACCCCAAACTTAAATGTTCTTTCCAGAAGACAGATGGCATCTAGGACTTGCACCCTCAAAACAGACTCAAGCAAGTCTTATGTGGTCACTAGTTGGGAGTAGCATTCTGGGGAATAAGTTCACGTTAGTGACTTCTCTTTGGCTGAGACAGTTACATGGCAGAGATGCAGAAAGACTCCTTGAGGGACGATGTCACAGCAGTGGCAGCTGTTGACATTCTTCTTTGCCACATTTCACTGTCCACACAAATCTTTTACCACCACTGATGTTGTGTTGTACCAGTCACCCTACACATGACAGTTCTGAGTTGCTGAGCTCAGCGTGACAAACAGACTTCACAGTTCAAACGCAATAGATGTAATAGATAATGTACATTTTCACAGGAGTGAAGCACATCCCAGAGAACAAAGTTCAGCTGATGGGACTTCAAGGCAGGGGCAGGGGCCAAGTTAAGGTGTATCCCCCAATTTTTGTGAGTTTTGTTCAAAAAGTTTGTTTATAAATCATAATCTATGTTTTGTTTAGATTTTCCATGTTTTTGTACATGACAAAATTGAAACCCTTCTAAGACTTTACATTCTGATTCCTTTAGGAGTTGAGATCTGAGTTGTAAGCAACATCCCTCTCTAGGACCCAGCCCACTATCCCATGAAACCTGGCATTTCTGTGAACCAGGAGTGGGGCAGAAAATACCGTGGGAGAACAAAGAGTGAGTAGAATCTCCTGGGCCCAGGTAAGCCTAAGTGGAACCAAAAGACCACCTGCTGATTTTAACCAACATTCCTAGCAAAAAAAGAACTTCTTTTTTTTTAAACAGAGTCTTGCTCTGTCACCTAGGCTGGAGTGCAGTGGCGTGATTTGGGCTCACTGCAACCTCCGCCTCCTGGGTTCAAGAGATTCTTGTGCCTCAGCCTCCCAAGGAGTTGGGATTACAGGCATGCACCACCACACTCAGCTAATTTTTTGTATTTTTAGTAGAGATGGGGTTTCGCCATGTTGGCCAGGCTGGTCTCGAATTCCTGTCCTCAAGTGATCCACCTGCCTTGGCCTCCCAAAGTGCTGGGGTTACAGGCATGATCCATCATGCCTGGCCCAAAAAAAGAAATGCTTTACTTAAACATGTAACTATTTTCTATCCTAACTGGTTGTCAGTACTGCTACTAGAATTACCAGGCACGGTGGAGCATGCCTACAGTCCCCGCTACTCAGAAGGCTGAGGTGGGAGGACTGATTCGGCCCAGGAGTTTGAGCCTCACCTGGACAACATAGAGAGACCCAATCCCCCCACAACCCCCCCCCAAAAAAAAAGAATATCACTATTTGATTTTCTACCTTCTCAATAGCAGTCACCGCCTCATATTTATCTGTGACTTGATCCTATGAAATCATCTACTTTCTGACTTTCATCAGAGAACCTTTTCTCTGAGTCTATGATCACTTTAGGGACAGACAGTATTCACCTCTAACCACTCCTGCGGTCCAGTTATACACAGTTCATTTGAATATCACAAAATGCTGTTTTGGTTTTTTTTTTTTTACTAAGAAACTACAGATAAGGAACCTGCTTCTTGTCCCATAACTGTGTGTGTATGTACGTATGTATGTGTGTATGTGTGTGTGTGTGTGTTTTATAGACATATATGGTTCATATATATATATACTGACATATATATATGATACATATGTTTCCCATATAGTGGGCAACTTGTCTTTTTCAATTGTTTTCTAGCAAAATATAAAGCAAATGTAGAAAAATTTCTTCTTGGTTAAATCACTGTACACTGGCATGACGTACTCACATTAAGACCTATACAGATATCTTACATAAAATAAGTTTATGCTCATACTTTTATATCACTAGGTATTTTACTCTTATTCCTTCTTTGGATAAAAACTATTCTATAGACATCTATTATTGACCCAATCTTCCACATGTATTAAGAATGCTGGCTGGGTGCAGTGGCTCATGCCTATAATCATAGCATTTTAGAAATCTAGGTAGAAGGACTGCTTGAAGTCAGCAATTTGATATAGCCTAGACAACAAGGTGAGATCCTGTCTACAAAAAATAAAAAAGTTAGCCAGGCATGATGGTACATGCCTGCAGCCCTAGCTACTCAAGAGGCTAAGGAGGGAAGATCACTTGAGCCCAGGAGTTGGAGGTTGCGGTGAACTACGACTGCACCACTGCACTCCAGCCTGGGTAATACAGTGAGATCTCTTATCTATTTTTTTTAAGAGTAAGTGCTAAGGTAAAGTATTTAATCCAATAGGAATCTATCTGCATATGCTTTGTATGGCCTACTAACTCATTCTTTTTATGTTACTTCCTCTTCTGCCATTATGATGATCAAATGGATCTCAAAGAAGCTTATAAATATCACAAGGCATAAGATGAGTTGTAATTTTGATACCGATTTTGTGACCTTTGCATGTATTTATTTAATAATCACTTCAGAGGTCAAGCTGCATGTTAGGGTCCTTTCCCTTTGACTTTATTCTGGTCAGATTCTCAAAATGTTTGCTTCATGCAATTAGCATAAGTTTTTTTAATATGTAAAGATGAGAGGAGAAGAAAAACGAAAGTGAGAATAGATGAAAGTAACTTACCATCAAAGTATGAGGAAAGCTAGCTACTCAGCTAAATAAAAATAACGTATTTAGTGATTTGTAATATAAGAATAAAATGAACTCACTTGGGTCTCAAGAGGTCTGCAATATGATCTTTGCAAAAGGTAGCTTGCCAATTTAATTGAGACAGGAGTTATTTAATTTTTTTACAGGTATAGTTTTCAATAAAACTACATATGCCTATAATACTGCAATGGCAGATGTGTCTCGATTATTAGAGGTGGGCTCGAGGGAATATATACAATGGATCTTGAAATCTGCAAGCAGCTGTTTGTGGGGGGCTGAAATGAGGGGGGAGGGCACTGTACCACACACACATGTTCTTTAAGTGCAGCAATGTTTTGTTATTTTACTGCAGGTGTATTACAGAGATGAAATTTAATAACTTACTGTATACAATACCAATAAAAAGGAAAAGATTCAGTGCCCTGCTGTTCATTATCATGGTACAGATGAGCTCAGGATATTCTGTGTGTATGAACAGTAAAACCCCAACACACAGGGACCGCCCACACATATAGAGTTCTAGAGGATGGGTACTGTCTGAAAACCTCAATGATACTCCTCCGTAATTATTCCATAGCATGGAATTGTTGTTGTCCCAAATGCACACAAACATGGCTTTGAGGTGTGTTGAAAATAACCTGTATCTGGTATTTAAATCATAGAAACTGTTCTTTGGAAGATGTCTTCTGAAAGGAGAGGAAAATGGAAACTAAGGATATGTAGGTTTCATTAAGAACCTTAAGAATGTGAACAGTGATAATATATTCTATTCAACGAGATCTGGCAAAAGTTGCTCTCCCGCCAAATTGTCACTTTGCCCTTTGTTAAGTACAAGAAACGTCTGAGGAAAATAAGTGCCACACTATGAAAAAAGCAACATTTGCGTGTTGCAAATGCTAAGGCAAATGCAAAGAAGTATTCTTGCCGGTTTCAGTTTTCTCCTCCCCATGAAACTACTTCTGTGAGATTAAAAAAATAACACACTGAACATGAAAGGTCCATGCTTTAGGAAGCTTAGTTGGTCTGCGAGTGGAAGCACATGTAAACAAACCATGTCAATATCCAAAGCACACACACAATTTTTCAAAGAATGGGGTGTTTCAATTCCAATCAGGTTATTGCTATCAGGCACGGCAGCAGACTCAACAGTATCTGCTTCCTTTTTAATGTATTTTTTTCTAAAGTCTTTACTAAGTCCGTTACTTCAGATTACAAGCTTCTGTTGCTATCTTTCAGCGTTGCCAATATTTTAATTTGGGGGTTCAGTTGTAAAGAGTTTCAGTAAAAAGCCCCCAACAATAAAATAGTATCAAGCATGACCTTCAATAAAGAAGTATTTCTGTCATTTCACATTGAAACATTGTCCTGATGTCGAATTCGGAGTATACTGCCTTTCTTACAGAAAGAGGCTACAGGGCTATACTGAGCTCCACATGATATGTAGATACATTTCAACCTTAAATTATATCAGATACTCCTCAGCGTTAAATCAATTATTTGTTTGGTCATTAATTGATTTTCTGCTTTGTCTTTACCTATCAGAAATATAAAAATGAAGAACCGTAGTCCTAATTGCTAGAAACTATTTTAAAAACCCTTAATGGTTTTCATAAGAAAAGAAGTAAATCCCACGATCCTGGTGAAATTTCAATTTGGGTACAAGAAGTCCATTTCTTTGGTGTCTCGTAAATCATCTCAAAGCAATTTCAATGACTTTTTATGCACTAACTGCCTGAACTGTTGCATAAAACTTGCCTATGCTCCTAGCACATATTCCATTGTTTCATATATTTTACAAGTGGGCTAAATACCACAATCGAAAAATTATTGGATCATATTTAAGAACCTGCTAAAGGTATTGTTTCAGACTCTTGCTGTATGTAGTTCTTGTGTTTTTGGAACAACAATGTCATCTATAATGAATCCAAATTTTTATAATAGCAAACCATATTCTGCCTACATTGCACAAAAAGCAAAGCCAAAACATAATCTATACATTTTTAAGAAAGTGTTCATGCTGTTGCTAAAATGTGAATTGGCATATTCCACCCCAGCCTTTTCACAGGAAATCCTCATTGGTTTTAAGGAAATTGCACATGCTAATTCTGAGGATGTTACTGAATAGATTATTCATATCATCTTCCCCCCCCGCCCCGCTTATGGCTGGGCAGTCTGGAATGATGCGATCTGCCCTTCGCTATGCCTTTCCCTACCGACTGTTGAGAGTTCTAGCTAACCCTGAACAGAGCTGAGTGCAGCTACTCTTAGGTACTGTGTCAGGCCCAGATCCTTTAGCGGGCCTGGAATTGACCAGACAGGGTTTTCTAGATGAGAACTATCATGGGCTTCTGAGCCTAAAAACTCTATCATGGGCTTAGGTAGCAAGGAACCCACGTTGGAAAGCACTGGCTTTAAAACAAAACATCTTAGGGTTCAGAGCCTGGCTCTGAAACTTACTTGAAGCAAATGATTTGAGGTCTACTTGCTTTACTTCTCTGAGCATCCCTTTCTTAATTATTAAGAGAGGATAATAATAACCAACTCAGAGATTTACACTGGCACCTAATACTAGTCACCCAGACTTCCTTTAGATTAAGCCCAAACTATCTTTTAGAAATTCCCTCATTTTGGCATTCACTATCAAGAATGTCCGGATTGTGAAAGGACAGGCAGGGATTATTAGCCGATCCCTGGTAGTGCAGCTTCACAGAACTTCACAGCAACCCCCTCAAGTCGGCCAGTCAGCTAATGATGATTAACCTTGTGAGATGTTTACTAGCAATTATAGAGAGGCAATATGAGAATCTAGAGAAACACAGCTGGGGCACAGAGGTTGTTGCAAAGTTCCAAATTCCACCAATTTGGAAAGAATACTGAAGTTTAGTTTACAAGGAAACATGCCTATAATTACCTCCCTCTTCTTGAAATTAAAGCTCTTCTGACCATCAGCCTGAGCCATAACTACTTTTCTTATCAATGTATCTTAAGAGATTTCAATAATACTTTAGTGCTTCCAGCATCCTCCAGGTCCAAGGAAACATATTAAAAACAATAATTATTATGACACATTAAATATGAAACATGAAACTGATAACGTTAAAATGAATGATGAAAGAAACTGCCTCTTTATAGAAGAATCTTAGCTATAAATGTGGAAGGAATGACGGAATTTTAAAAGAATAACCAGTTTGAAGTCCTCAGTTAAAATAAGTGATTCAGGCAAGGGTCATCAATGTGTGCTAAACCATTAGGTCAAAGGTTGCTGGGGAAAAGGGGTACCTATCTAGTGCTAAAGTATCAATACAAATATTATTTGTTAATTGAAAAAGGGGAAAGGTTCTTTACAATAGAATAATCCAGTGGTCACCACTTTTACCAAGTGATTAAACTTAGCATTACCAATAGCGGCATGGCTCCATATCCTATTGGAATGTAATTTGAAGCACAAAGCATCCTCAATGAAGTACTCCAGCCAAAAATGATTAACCTGAACCTGCATAAACCTTTAGACCTAATTTTAAATTTCTAGGCAAAACAAATGTTGAACAAAATTAAACGGCACCACAAGGAAAAGAAATCTAATAATTCTAGAAAGGGGAATGTTTTATAGGACAGTCGGTCTGGTCTCTTTAAAGTCATTATCATTCAAACAAACCAACAAAAAAATTACTTGGGAGAATACCTTAAGCCCAGAAGTTTGAGTCCAGCCTGGGCACCATAATGATACCCCATCTCTAAAAAATAAATTATACAATTTAAAAAAGAATAGAGGAACAGCTCTAGTTTAAAATAAATTATAAAAAGACACAGAAATCAAATGCCACGCGTAAATGCAATGCCTTTTTTAAAAAAGCTACTGAACACATTTGCATGAGGACAACTAAAGAAATCCGAATATGGATTGAGATTAAGAAACTATTGTTAATTTTTTTAGGGATAATAGGGTATTTTAGTTAGGTAGGCAAGTGTCTTATTTTTAAGAGATATGTACTGAAAAATCTATGGGTGCATTCTTATTAAATCTGCAACTTAAAATGGTTGGTTCACTGAAAAATATGTCTTCTTATATATATTATAGACACATTCAAGCAAATATTGTATAAAAAAATATTAACAATGGTTTAACCTAAATCGTAGGTATGTGGCATTTATCTTATTATTTTTTCAACTGTTCTAGGTGCTCAAAAAATTATGCTATGTGAGGTTAAAAATAAAAATAAATAACAAGAGCTTGATTTTTCCCCGTTAATATACAGGAAGCTGCTGGTGGGGATAGAAGGGAGGGTATGTAAGATCATTTTGTTTTTCTCCCGAGGATCTAACACATCACTACAGGGTCAATAAATATTTCTTAACCAATGCAATAAAAGAATGGACCCATTCTCCCCTTTGATGACTACTGGCTAACTTTTGGAAGAAGGGTACAGCAATCCCTCAAAGTGAATGAGCTGCTGCCTGAAAAATACCACTCAGGGACACAGTCGCGATGACATACACACTGCAAACTCAGGCACTGTGATTTATGAAACCGTCACAACTTAAAATATCCTGTCCTACTGTTCAGACTGGTACATTTCAATGTTCGGACCAGCATTCTGACCTTTGGTTCCAATAACACCTCCACTAGAACCACTGATCATCTATAATTCCCTCGGTTAGGCCTTTCCAGATATACAGGCCTAGGATGGTGAAGTCACCAGGTGAATGACGATTCAGCCCCTCAAAAGTCAGCGTGGGTGTCTCTCCACGGTACGACTTTGGTGTCCTTCCAGAGCCTGCACAGCATCTTAGAAGGAAGAGCTTTCAAAGGACTTTTTTTGGGAGAGGGCAGTTTTCTGGTTTGCGTAGGCATGAAAAAGATGCTCACACTATGGTTCGTGTACATTGCTATGCAGACCTTACTCGCTCAAAATGGCTTCCAAAAGTGACGGTGAGGAAACGAACACTAGGTCATTGCAATTTCTGCCCTGCTAGGCATATGGTCTACATGCAAAATGAAACAGACATAGTCCCTGCCCTCCAGGAGTTTACAGGATCCTGTGGATATCAGCATGTAACAAACACATAAAAACGATAGCAAATTTTAAAAAGCAAGACGAAGAGAAGCCAGGTGCTGAGGCCCTGCAAGGGAGAGCGTCCCAGGAAGGATGCATGGGAACCTCGACGGATGTGCTGAACACTCAAAATAAACACTTAGGCATCAGAGCAAATTTAAAAAGCAATGTGTATTTCTGCTTGCGCGAGGCCTAAATTGCCAATTTCGTAATAGACAAAATAATTTTGTGCCATTTTTGCTTACATTCTATTTTGACTTTAGATACGAAAAACTAAAAGAAGCCAAAAGTTTTAGAATTAAGTCAATTAAGTGTAATACCAACTGAATCAAAAATAAAAATAACAACAAAAAGAAATGAATTCTGAAATGTGAAATTCATTTTGGAATCAACTACATGCTTAATTTCGAAAAACCCAAAATCAGCAACCCTGTGGGCAAACTAAGTCGCATATAAAGAAAATCTGTTTCCTCCCTAGTCTCAAAGTTCCTGGAAATTAACAGCAGTCCCCTAGATTAGGTCTGATTCTTAAATTCCATTAGTCATTTTAAGATCTAAACATCAAATAACTATCAGCATAGTCCTATTTGATTACTTGCTGAGGAAGAAAAAGAATTTGGATGAGGTTAAAACCTTGGACTTCCCTACAGAAAACAAGATATGGGCTGGGACACTCAGTTGTGGAATTCTTCATAAAGATTTCAAGGCATCTTACTGATTTTCACTATATCACTAATTTTCACTGCCTTTTAAATGAAGTTCATATGCAATATATTTTCATGTCTTGAATAATCAAATTAATGCAGAGCCTAAAAGCATTTTCAAGGTCAGTAGTAATGCCATACGTTGAACACAAGTTATTAAAATACAGTATATTTCTACAGAACATTCTAAGAAATGATAAAACCTAGCTGCACATTAGAATAACCTGGGGAGTTGTCAGAAAAGCACAGGCCCAACTCATAAGATTCTAATTTGATTGGTCTCAGATAGGACCCAGCTTTCTCTCTGTCTCTCTCTCTCTCTGTCTCTCTGTGTGTGTGTGTCTCTCTCTCCTTCTCTCTCTCTCTCTCTCTCACACACACACACACACACACACACACACACACACACACACGTACACACTACTGATAATGAAACCATGGCTTTAGACCTGGGCTATATCTCAGGAAGAAAATACAAACAATTCCTGATAATCAACTCTAAACTTCCATTTAAGGGGAGAACTAATAACAATCATTTGTTTTGATGTCATCATCTCATTCAAAAAAAAAAAAAATAGATTTCAGCAAAATTTAAAACTTTGCAAATCGCCATTCTATTCAAAGTAGCAAAAGGGGCCAAAAGCAAAGACATTTTTTCCCTTCTGGCATTTGCAATGATGCCCATTAGGTATTAGCTATTGGCTATTACAGTATTAAGGTTGGACTATCTTGCAAAAAACTTTATTTCCATTCATTTTTGTTTCTGTCAGACTTTCCATTAGAAATTTTAATTTTCTCTGCCAGTTAAAAGGAGTATGAGGTTACAATTTGGCAAGAACATGTTAAGCTAGGTGTGATTTCTGTACCCCAATTCGATTTATATTAGTTTTGCCATATTTAGTAAGAACTCGAAAAAGTCCGTTTCAATACTTTTGCTTATCTTTTGGTTCATTTTCTGTACAGTTTTAAAAGTCTCAAAAAGTCACCATGTTTATTTCTGATAATTTCACGTGGAAATGCATTAATGAAATAATATTATCCCATTATTATTTTTAATGAAAACAACTTAATTGCTAATAAAGAACCTACTGGCTTTCATTCTTCTGCTAAAATATATCCATTTTAAAAAGCACCATATATCAATCAGTATTAGTGTTAAATCCTTAAGAGAACTCTAATGGATATATATCTATTTTTTAAATTGATGTATTTCTGAAACAATACACATCTCACAATAATAATGCATTCCTCCAGGACAGCACTTTACTACCTGTTGCTTGCCACCACTCTGTCTCTATGCCAAACAAAAGGCTATTGGGGCTGGCATAAGCATGTTTCCATACAGCACTCCTCATCCCTTTAAGTCCATAGTTATAATAGTCCACTGTTATAAACGATAAAGCAGCTTTTGGGGCTCCTTAGGGCACACCATCTAAAGGTTTCCTATTCCATAGCTCAATCATGGAGTAAACAGAAGAAAACAAAAGCCTCCCATCCACGAGTCACTCACCTTGTCACACAGTGGGGAATCATTTCAGCTGTGATCTGCTATTTAGACTTGAAGCCCAAGATACCGAGATTTTGCCTTTCTCTTTGGTTTGCATAGCTGGTGTTGTAGACAGGGATTCAAACAACAATACGGCACAAGAGAAACTGATTCACTGGAAGACACACTACGGTCTGTTCTATTCTCAAATTTCACAGAAAGCAGAAATTCATACCCTGTATATTTTTCATCTTCAGCCCCTATTTCCCTCTGTCAGCAAATTTCCAAAATTTCACTTTTATTTATCTCTAAGTAATCACACTGTTTATGGAGATTGCTGCGACCACACTAAGCACAGAGATAGTCAACTCCTGCAAGACTCACAGCCATGAAGCACAAATTAAGAATGAAGGACTCTCAACACTCTACGGCTACATTACGAAGGCTTTTTAAGAAAAGCATATGCAGTCATAATGCTATATACAAAAGAATTTTCCTGGACATTACGGCCTCAAAACGAACCTCCCAAGGCCCAGAAATTCAGCCATCACATGCCAGTCCGTCCACCTATCTTCCACCCTCTGCCCCTTTCCACTTCTCACCTTGTGTTTGCACAAAAAAAAAAAAAAATTAACTTCAGTTTCACCCGAGGGAAGTATTCCCCACAAACGGAGAAAGGAGGGTCTGTGTTCTGCACACACACAGACAGACTCACACGGTCTGGATGATGCTTTCACAAGTTAAGGGGCCTCACGCTTACTCAGCAGAGGAAATCTTTGTGTCTGTGAGGAATCACGCCAATTCCTATTAGTAAGAAAGGATACAGGGGCGAGGAAGCCTATTCTCTCAATGACCAGAAAAGGGGGCCCAGCGAAAACAGAGATCTCTGCCATGACCATCTGCAGAAAGGAAGGATGTTGTCAACTTTCTTCTCCCCAAAACTCTAATGACCTCCGCCTTGACCCTTAGAAACCAGATCCACAGGAACACGCTCTTCTGCAGGAACTGAGAGCTTTACACCAGAGACACAGCACTCAGAGGCTTGTCGCCCAGGCTATCTAGCCCGAACATTTGCACTCACATTCCAAAGATGTTTCCGTTGCACTGGAATGGCTGTAAATTTCTTTCCTGCAGAATTCTTTCCAAACAAACTGCCATGAACTGCACTCCGGCAGGAGCTCTTAACCAAGCACCGTTCACCTCAATGCAACAAATCTTTCAGATGCCGAATATGACGGAATTGGTGGCTGGGCCAAGGGAGTAAACTTTAAAAATGCAAATATATACAGGGAAAAAACAAACACACCAACCCACCAGAAGTCGTACCTTTTTCTATGTCTGATACGTAAAGGAAACTTTCCTCATAGGCTCGATTTAATTACAAAAACAAAACTTTGCTTACATTTTTCAGGGGTATATTAAACGGGTTGTTTAAAAAAAATCAAAATAGATTTTCCCCCCATAAAGAACATGAGAGAGTGAGAGTTCAAGAGAGTAAGCATCCCCTTTCCAGCATTTTTTTTTTTAAGTACATTCTGTTTGGGTGAATAATAAAAACAGTAGAGAGCTTTGAATATTAAAGAGGATTATTAAATTCCATCAAGAGTCTTCCAAAGTAAGAAACCAATGCACTTATAAAAAGGAAGTACAAATTTTAAAAAATATTTTAAATACATGATTAATACCAATACCGAACTGAAAAGGAAAGTATATATAAAAACTCAATTGTCTTGAAACAAAGCTCACACTTTTAGCTATTGATAGTATTTTTAGAAATGGGCTTTCTCTGGAGAGTTTAAAGTATACAAATGCAGAGTGCCCAGAGACACAAACACACACATGCTATACCTTTGTATTACACTGGCATTTTATTATTTAATTAAAGTACTCTTATTTTTCTAGCTCACGCACGCTTCCCTTGAGACGGCTTTGCTGTTAGCCTGCTGGCCTTGACTTCCAGCCAAAAACAATTCAGAAACAAAAAGGGACAACAAATCATATTTTCACAGACATTTTTATCCCTCAATCCAACCCTGTTTTCACACAACATCATACAGCCTCTATGAAAACTATAATTTAGGGCAATAGCCACCCGAAACCCAGGGTCTGACACATGACTCTGCGAAGTCTTTCCTGCGTAAGAAATTCTTAAGTTCTTAATTGCAAATAAACTCTTTTGATAGAACCACTTTCACCGACATTGCTGGTTTGCAAACAGTGCCACTGGTACCGGCTGATGGATTAAAAAAATAAAAACAAGCCCATGAATGTAGTTCTGATCCAGCAGCGATCTAAATATGAGGTGTTTATTAGTTCTAAGCTCTGTGTTACTTCATTACTTAAAGAGAGAGCCATCAACTGACTTGCCAGTGCATCTTTAGTGTCACAGTTTAAAATGCATCATCTAATTTAGAAAACAAACTGATTTCCCAGGTTAATCCTCTCAACCCTTCCGCAACGGAGATTCTCACTTACCTGGTGGCAACCCTGTAAGTTCGATTCTCTCCCATAAGATGAGTATGAGCCCCTTTCTGTTTTACCTGCCAAGAGAAATGACAAAAACGTGTAAATTATGTTTTTCCTTAAAAAAAAAAAATCTTCTCCAGGTAACAGACATCTACTGCTCTTCCCCGATGTTTACATACGTAAAGTAGGCACTACTGGCAATGTATGCAAGCAAGAGAGGGAATAGCACTTCCTCACTCTGGCTATGATAAACTGAAAAAAAAATATCCTTCATTCCTATTCTTAGCCAAACTGCTCCACACTTCCAAAAACTGTCATTCCAATGGCCTCCACTTTCTCTAACAAACAAATTGTCACTCCTTATTTTCACTTTTCTCTTGCACAAAATTTAAACAATTTCATTTTTATTTACACAGCAGGCAAATTATCTATGTAATGACCCTAGCCTAGTAATTCCCATTGATTATATTGACACTTAATGGTGAGGCCAAAACTAATCAATCACAGGCTCTCCAGATGGTGAATTTAGCAAAGAAACTATTCAAAATTCTGAGTCTCTCTCTTTTTTAAAAACTCCCTTTCCCAGGAGTGAATCCCATCATGATCAAGATGATGATGGAATTTACATTTGGGAAACAGGGCTTTTGAAAAATTGCCTACTCTGAACCCAGGTTCGGATTCCACCAAGAGACCCAGCAGGACAAGAGATCATGGAATGCGCACGTCTTGTTCCAATTCTAACAACCCGATTTTCGTCTGTAGACTGCTCTACAGAGATCTGTAGACCCTTCAATGCTATTTGGCCACATCTAAGAATAAAATCAAGAGCGTTCATCTTTTTCTTTTAAAGTTTAGTCCGATTAATCATTAGGGAAGATAATGAAATCACATCACAAGAGATCTAAGTAGCAGAGTCCAGATAGTGACATGCAGAGAATCATTGTGGAAATCTGTCCATACCAGAACATTAAAAGGGGCTAAGAGGCAGGCAGGTGCCCAACACCCCACCCCACTCAAGTCTAAAGGATACTTCTTTCCTCAAGACTGGAGCTTTATAGTAATTATAAGAGATACGTAGGACTACACTATATTCTTTTTTCCAATGGGAAAACTATCAATTTGTATTTTGAGAGGCTGAATCAATTTCTTTCTGAAGTTTATAACCCTCAAGTTTTCCCCTCTCAACTCAACACAAATGCTAAAAGTAACAGTAGTCTTTTTATCTTTTAGGTCAATGGCAATGGCAATGTTATTAGAGTATGCCTTCCTGACACCACACAAAGAATATATCTTTCATACATTTATATCGATAAATTTTCTACCTGGTCAAAGGGTACCCTGTATCTAAGTCACTACATATATAAAATGGATGGTGGTTTTCAAAGGAAGCTAAGCCTAAGTCTTAAAATTAACCCCGTTTCTTCCCATCATTAACTTTTCTGCTGATTTTAATGAACCTTAAAGTTGGGAAAAACACCTCCACCCCCATTTCTGGTCCAGTGGTCGGCACAAAGTATAAAATCAATGCCCATATCGGTTTCAATTTCAGTGAAACAAGACACCATCACACAGACTGTCGGTCTTAGAAGATCTAAGAGAATAATTTTCATTGTATGAGGATTTTACATTGAAGAAAAGATACATTTATACTTGTATCAGCCGTGTGAATGGTCACACAAATATATTTCCTCATCTGTGTACAACAAATTTAAGCTACTTATACCCTTTAACCTCTCTCTATAAATATTACACAAACAGAAAAGGCTTGACCTTCATGAGCTATCAAAGGACGCATGTCCTTCCTTAAGCTCTTGCATCTAAGAATGCTTCAGTATCACCATTACATCCCTTACTTTGACGTAATATTTGCTTGTTTAACAGGTAGATAGGAAGGCAGAAAGTTAGGCAGGTGAAGAGGCAGGTAGAAAGACAGAAAGATGGAAAAAGTGGAATTTGCTCTGACTTCCTAAGAGACTGACCATGTAGGGTCCTGTTTTGGAAATTTCTAAAAAAATGAAATGTAAAATGCAGTTTAAGGAAGAAAAATCATCTATTGTTTTCTCTAGAAGGAATTCCTGAAGCTATCCCCTGTAGAATTTCACCACCCAGCATTACTTCCCAACTCAACTCCAACACACAGCACTGGAGGGAGATTTTTCTGCCAGGATTTGCCTCACTTACAGATAAAGGTTGGGCTACTCCTTCCATTATTTAACAGCTAAAAGGACAGTACAAACAGTAAGGATTTTAAAAGGAGAGTCAGAATAAGTAGGAGAAAAAGAACGAGAGGAAGAGTGGAATGCAGAGAGCAAGGGGTAGGAAAGAAAAGAGGAGGGAGGGAGAGGAGAGGAGAAGAATATGAATTCACGCTACAGAGTCCCCAAAGTACTCTTGGCTACATGGAACCCGGCATTCTTTACTATCATATCAGATACAGACTGCTTAATCTTAATTTTGCTTGTTAAAAAATATTTATCCAGATACAAAAATAAACCCACTGCAAATTACAAGTTGTCAGGGTTAAAAATCTACTCATGTTTGTGTGGGGGAGGATAAGAGACCAGCATAGACATGAATCATTCTCAGTAATTTGAGTGTTTCCATGACATCAATGGGCACCCGTCCAGGACTCTGTCGAAGTCTGCGAGGTACCAAAGAGGCAGCACAGCCAGCAGGGGGCTGGGAGGTGGACTTTTTTTTTTTTTTTAAAGGATTATTCTCCTTGTAAAGATTTCATCTATAGCATCCACTTTTACCATCAAACAGATCGTTCCAGAGATCATGAGTGAACACATTTCATTCTGATAGTGTAAGCCTTTAACTTTATTACATCTTTTTGTTCCCAAATTCAACTATAAATCTGCCCTCAGAGCCAAAACCCCTGTTTGGGAGCAAAATAATCAGGGACTGTGGATAAAGCCCGAGCACCTTCTCAAACATAACATCGAGGTTCCTATCATTTTTTTTTTTTTAAGAAAAAAAGCAGCCATTTTAAAAGGATGTCTCAGTTTCTAGAAGAGAAACTATCTTTTATATAAATTGTCCATTAAAAATTAGCTATGGTCTTGATGTTGATTTTCTGCTTAAAATTCACTTGGAACATTTGTTTCAGATAATAAAATTTTCAAGAGTGCTGATAACATGTTTGAGTAGGATCCTTAAGTAACTATCTGTGCTCCTGAGCACAAAAGCTCCTAAATATCTGTGTTTACTCTATGTCAGGAATGGATTTTTGTCACTTATACCAAACTGGCTGGCGCGGACAGCCTCTTTCCTCCTTTCTCCATTCTTCACCACCCACCTCCCCCCATCCCCACAACCACAACGGGGCTTTGAAAGAGCCAAAGATTCTATTTTTCCAATATTTAAAAGAGATAGCAGTGATGAACAAACCCGGCGCGTTCACTGCGGAATTTTCGAGACAACCCTCCGGTACTAGAATGCGACAGCCGCTGCGGATATTTTTTGGCACAAAGACAATGGTGGCAGTGCCAAGCCCCATGGCTAAAACTACTCAAAAGAGGCATAAGGGTAGCATTAATCGCTCAAGTCTTTTACTGCATGGAGTACTGTTGTCCATATTTTTAAAACTAAAAGTACCCGTTAGTAACATTTGTCGTACGCCCATAAAGATGGGGTTGAGGGGGGGGATGCTGAAATATATACCAGAAACAAATCTTGTCAGGCATTTGATTCATTTTTATACCTAAAAGGACCAAATGTTAAACTTTGCTGCTGGTGACGATTTGCCGTGCATGAAATGAATGATATGACCTAATGGAGAACGCGAAGGGCTGAATGAAAGCTATAGAGAGGATTTCATAAACTAAGACGACATATTGGCTAAACAACTTTCTTCTGCAAAAATGATGTATACAAGGGAACATGTAATACTATGTCACAATTTTTTAAATTAAACAAGGAAAACGCTGTAAATGAGCAGACACAACATCCGTCAATCAATCCTTCTGGAGACAAAGGACATCAACATGCAGCCCCGTCTACAGAACAAGTCGGCATCTCCAGTGAGCAAACAGTCCAGAAAGTCAACATGTGTTCTGTCCAAATCGAATCCGTCCGCTGCTAAAGCCTACATTTAAATTTGATTATTAAAAATGGCACCAAATGGCAATCGATAAAGTATTCACTTGCTTCCCCTGCCCCGGAAAAACTAATCTGAGCAGGAAATACAAACAACTTCCATTTAAAAGAAAAAGTCAATATTTTTGCTGATCTGTTCAACCATCTTTTATCTTGCTGTCCCAAGAAGGAGCAGGAAAAATTGCTTTTTATTTGGGGATGATATGGTTAACAAATGTCTATAGAATTTCAAATGGAATATTTTTATATTCTTATATTATCAGCCATTTGACTTCCAATTTTTCTTCCAATATATCCATGGTGTCCTATTGTAAGGGAATTGGGTGACAATGAAAATATTACATGAAGGGAAAAAAATGATCTCATAAATCCATTCCACTCATAGAAATACTTCTAAGAAGGATCACCTGTGGTAGATTACTGCCCTTGGATACATATGACAGTTCTAAGCCACATGGAAAGAGCTAGAGACAGACAAGCAACTTGTCAATAAAATAATTTCTAGAGATAAGCTCTGACAGAGATGATCCCTCTGGTGGTTGACCAGTAGGATAATAACAGGGTCGTGTCTGGCTGTGTAGCCTTTCATTTGTAAAAAGCCACTTTAAAAATCATATATAAGTGGTAGGTGTTTCACCCACTGCTGAAATAGATGCATCTATATGGGAGAATATATTACCCCGTGAAAAGTCTTGATGAAAAATCATCTGATGCTGCAGGCCAATACCAAGCAAGGCTGTTTCACTGTTAATCCTCATCCTGGGAACTGAAGAATGAGCCTTTTGTTCCCTGGCGTCAGGCTAGGGAACTCATCATAAACATGTTTGACTCAGAATAAATTTCTGCCCCCATCCCCAGTCCCATCCCATCTCTGATTACCCAGGAATTTCTTTATACATATATGGAAAGAAATAGTTCATTAAACAATGACTGAAATTTTTAGTAGTTCTGAACATACACATGAGGTGATTATTTACGGTCCTTCATCGTTCCCACACCTGCCTTTTCCTTCCCTATTCCGTCCAAAGAAGAATAGCTGTGTCCTTATTATGTATTAAACACTGCTCAAAGAGCTCTACATAAAATGATTCATTCAATCTGCACAACAACCTCATAAGGCAGGTAATATGAATGCCATTTTGCAGATGAGGAAACTGAGATCTAGAAAATCGCCCACAGCCACACAGGTGCAAGTGACAGAGCCAGGATTCAAACCCTGGTAGTTTGTTTGCCCAGGCTGTGCTCTTAGCACTGTGCTATGCTGCTGGTGTTTAAACCCTGGGGTGGAAAAAAAGTATAAATAAACTAGAGGCCCGACACTGAAGGCTTTCAAATCCCAGAGCTCAAAACACTCATGAATTTGATATGAAATTAATGAAAGTGTCTTATAGGCGATGATAATTTACATTTACATGGTGTTTTATTCCTAAAAGGTCTCTAGGTACTTTATAGCTGCACAAATGATATACATGGATTCTGTGACATCTTACAATAAACTGCCACCATCTCCACACATTGACCCAAAGCAACTAATTAACAAAAACATGGCAGAAAACTGCATTTCTACACGTTCTCTATGTGAAGACTACATCTTTGTATTAAGATGTACAGAAGAGTAAAAGTAAAAAATATAATTCTAATACAAGACAACCCAGCATCACTCAGTGTCATCTATAGACTAGTAATCCCACAACAGGCTCCAAAAACCAAAAGGGAGACTAATCAGAAGAATCTACGAACTGTTGCAAGCTATTTCCTTCCTGCCCTCCACAAATTTACGTTGTATCTTAGCATGTTAAAGGCTCTGAGAAATACTGCAGTTAAGACATTTAATTCAGGGTTTTCTATGAAATGGGGTCTCACTATGTTGTCCAGGGTGCTCTCAAACTCCTGGGGTCAAGGATCCTTCTGCACTCCTTGACCCCAGGAGTTTGGGGTCTCCAGAGGAGCTAGGATCACAGGCATGAGACGCTGTACTTGGTTTTCAATTTAGTTTTATACAATGTTTCCTAAACTGACTTCAGCATACATGCCTGTCCCCATCGTTTTTGTGTGCATCTATTAATACAATTCCTGATGACCTTTAATAACTACTATTATTTAAAACTTAACACTAAAAATATATCAGGTTACAATATATTTGTAGTTTTCCATGAGATAAATGATATAGGTTCAAAAATTAAATTTCTATTTTATTTAAATTGATAGGAAAACATTTTCACTATTTATTTGGTGGTTTCTATTGGCTTATCTTTCTCACAGTAATCTGTGGCCACACAGGTTAACTTCATTGCTCTGACTAGCTAGTCAACTTTAAGTACTCCTGATCCTAGTTTGCAGGTGAGAATCTGGGTTTACAAAAAAGCAGAAGCTGACATTATTCTTCTGTTTTCCAAAATTTCAGAGAAGAGCACTGGTTCTCTCCTATAGAATCTTACTATACAGGGACACCTCTGCCTTCATCCACAGTTATTTAAAAATCTAAATGTAAAATAAATTTTGTGCTCCATTCCAGCAAATAAACTAGTCATCCTACAACCTAAGAAATCCTCTTCCTCCCCTTTTTCCTAAGCTGAGACTATGAAGGCAAATGGGGGAAAGGTAACTAAGTAGGCATATAGCTTGCATGTATCAAGGGATAATGAAAAACGGGCAGTAAACCATTTTTTCTGTAAAAGACTAGCATTAACCCTCTCTTTCGCTGATGTTATTTTACTCCTAAAAATAGAAGACCCAGTAATGGCCTACAGCTCTAATTCCACTGGAAACCGTGAGTTCTGGCTGCACTTCATCACGGATTCACCTTATCCCATCTAGGCACTGTGCTGCCTTTAAAACGGCGTGGGTACCGAAATCCCAGATAGTATCTTAAGGTGCCACCAAAACTCTTCACTTTAGGGCTCTGTCTAAGTGAAGAATTTCAGATTCTATATTCAATTCTCTATTTGTAAAGCACTTTCTAGCATGTAAATTTAACTTACATTATTTTTACACAAGCTAAAAGCTCATTAAATGGACATTTTAATCCATGTTTTTATAGATGACGTCACTAAATTAAGGGTAACCAGTACAGATATTAAGGGTGAAGTTAGCACACAGACATCCAGTTCCAGTATCAAGGCTCTTTCTCACAATAGGCCATCTCTGTTTGGGGTTTTCCAGATGTATTAATATCATTACCTACTGTAGCAACAGCATTGCCTTTTTGCTAACATAATCCTCTCTCCAAACAATTTAAACTCAATTCATAAAGTCAGAGAGTTCTCCAGTTCCTTGATGGATGAAAAAGTCCGAATTGACAAACATTTTCAGTGAACGTCCTCCAGTCCATCAAAAACTACCTTTTCAGTGCAGAATAAAAATATTGTCCTAGATGATACCACATGGCCAAGACAAGAACAGCCAAAATCAGCCCCTCACTTGGCATCCTGCTTAGGAGAAGTACACACATTATCAAATTAAAGCACATGAGTTTTATGCTTGATTTTCCGAATGCAGGAAAATCTTTCATTGAAAATAACACTAATTCCACAGAGTGTGCAATTAATCAACATAATCATGGGGATAACTTAGCTGTTTGGGGAGGTGTGTCAAATAACTCTTTAAGGCCACTAAAGTACCACTTGAACCACCAAAGTAATGATTTTCTGAATCAGCAATTTGTACAAGGGTCCCCTAGAGACCTGAAGGACTAAGGGCAACCCTGAAATCACTCAACTTACTTCTAATGAGTAACTTACCATTGGTTTTATGTGAATAATATCTTCACAGTGATGCCTACCCTATCTTATATTTTTACTGCAGTTTGAGTGTATGATAATTGGATATAGCCAAGGCAATTAAGGACTTGTGTGGTCTTGGAAAAACAAAACAGCATATGCATTTGAAAGCTTATTTTTTATTCAAAAGAACATAATAGTTTTTCATATAAAAATGAAAAAAGCTCATCTTGCAATACATGCTAAAGGTGTCAAAAGCAAGCAGAAATAAAATATTTTCACTGTATTTTTAGTCAGAAGGGAAGACTGGCAATGAGCTGACGAGTGTGTAGAAAAGTAATTTCCTCAAATTCAAATCATGGCAAGGAAACCTTGCTGATCAGGAGAATCATCAGCAAGAGTTTTCTCAAAAACAGATTCCTGGGTTCTTTTCTCCATGGTACCTGAATTCAGTAAACTCTGGCATTCTCTCTTTTTTTTTTCTTTTTGAGATAGAGTCTCACTCTGTAGCCCAGGCTGGAGTGCAGTGGCGCAATCTTGACTCACAGCAACCTCCGCCTCCTGGGTTCAAGTGATTCTCCTACCTCAGCCTCCTAAGTAGCTGGGATTACAGGCACGTGTTACACACCCTGACAATTTTTTGTATTTTTAGTAGAGATGGCATTTCACCATCTTATTCAGGCTGGTCTTGAACCCCTGACCTCAAGTGATCCACCTACCTTGGCCTTCCAAAGTGCTAGGATTACAGGTGTCAGTCACTGCGCCCAGTAGATTTTTTTTTTTTTAATAAATAAAATTCCACTGGTTATTCTGACAAGCCAGGGATATAAGCAAACAATTTAAGTAATAGGCACAGCTTTACAGGTTACATTAGCTAAAACTCCAAGAGACCTGGTAACATGGTGGATAACAAAAAGTTGATTACTACTAGCAACAACCTATTTTGCAGATTTTTTAAAAAGACAAGCAATTGTTGCTCCCCAAGGTCATTTCAGACAGTCCATTGCATGGGTTAGAGAAACCTTTTTCTGGCAGCATGCTAGGCCTTTAAATGTGCTCATCTCCACTAATGAAGGCTGGTTGTTTTAAGGAAATCAATTTTACATTGCCAAATCGACTCCCCTAACAAACAACAGTAACCCCAAATAGGAGAATCCTGGAATTTTGTTAAGGCAGCTCCTCATGGTCAGACCCACTGGCCCACTGCTCTGAAAGCATCTCTCTTCTATCTCAAGAGGAGAAGTCATCTTTAGAACCCAGGATCAAACTCTAGTGAACCTGACCTGGTTCGTTCATTGAAAAGGGTCCTTCTACCCATGCACTGACTGTCCATGTTCTGTGGAGGCGTGACAAGTCCACAGTGAGGGAGAGAATCCAGTCCTTTCCCTCACATTGGAGGAGATGGGTGACATTTCTGGCCAAATGCAATAGAGACAACATCATCTGGGCAATACTTTGTTGCCTGGCTAAATATTTTGGAATTTATTGGCAAATTTTAAGAAAATCAGCTGCCGCATTTCACCACACAAATCACTTTTAATCATAAATTATTTGCTGCTCATTTAACTGAATGTTCCACCAGAGTCTTAGCAACAGTAAATGTAAAAGATAAAAATGATAAAACTCTAAAAAAGCTACAGTGGGATGGAAAAGAGAGGGAAAGGTTTAATATTATGTTTGGTATAGTCTACATAAGCAAATTAGTCATCTGTATAGAGAAATTATGTATTTTAGAACGATGGTACATAGGTGATGGCCTTAATTTTCAAGCTAAGTTTACAACAAACAAGAATACAACAATGTTCATCTCTTAAACCACACAGATTGGATATGATACTCAAAACTATATAAAAATAAAAAGAATGGGGGGACCATGACAGTGTTACATATGGTAGACAGATATGTATGGTACATATACATACATATACATATGTGACATTTTTACATATACATATACATATGTGACCTTTTTAACCCCAGACAGAAGATAATCCAACTGCCATTTGTATATGTATCTATAATATATTAAATGATAATTTCTCTAATCTTAGCACTGAATACAATTGGCCTATATCCCCTAAACATGCACTAGAGAGAGAAACTGGAGGGGAGTGGGAGGAACAGACCAGAATTCAAAACACATTCCAAGGAAGACAAAGAGTAGGAAGATTGCTAACCATTCTATTTATAGAAGAATGATGTTTTCCAGCCAAGCCTGCTCTTCTAGATCAACTTCAAGAGAATGGGCTCATAAAAAGAACCAAACTGCCAGATACCCAGGGCCACACTCCCCAGAGTCCAACCAGCCTAAGGCACTATACTTATTGTTCAAGGAAGGGGAAGGTTGGTAGATGAATGGTCCCATGCTGCAATGTTTCAAAGAAGTCTCCCAGTGACTGAATCTAGGAGCATGACTCAATCAAGATGGGAAGGTGGGGTGCACAGGAAGGAAGAGGAGAGGCAGAGGGAAGGATGAGCAGGGAGGAGAGAGCGAAACGAGAAAGCAGACAAGGAGCAGACAGAAGAATGAGCTCATCCTACCAAAAGTATGCAAAAAAATGAAATGCATTACATAGAATACGTTTACAGATGGCAATTTTTAATCCTGAAACCTGCAAAAATTATCATCTGAATAGTGGTGAATGAAGCCTAAAAAAAAAACAGGAAAATTAATATTTGGTGGGTCCTTTCTGAGTACCATGTGCTGAATGCAAGAGAGGCAACAATTGGCATTATTGTCAAGGAGGTAAGAGTTTAGATGACTAAAATGCCAGGAGTAATGCACTGCTATCCACCAGTAACGGCTATAATGGGAACACAGAGAAGCACCAATAAGGAACACCTAATACAACCTCACTGAAGACAAGGGGTAACAGGAGCAACATGTATGTGAGCTTTCAGGCATGATGGCATTCTAACAGAGGTAATAAGGACTTAATACTTGCTAGAATGCAATTCTTAGTTACTTGACAATGTTAGAATAATATATCCCAAACAAATTTTAAGGTAACCTGAATCTAAAATTGCAAAGAGAAAAAACGTGAAGGGAAAAAAAAAACAAAAAAACTATAGATGACATTTCTGCCCTGCTCTTCCCCAGCTCTAAGTTCTTTGATCACTCCATCATTGGTTTGGAAGTTTTTATGGCTTCTGCTTACAAATTAGAGAAATTTGCAATGTAAGACAAAAGAACTGTAAAAATCGAAACTGCCTTATCTGTACAACAAATACCAAACTGACTCAATCAAGTCACTTAATTTCAGAGATACTCAGAAATCACTTATACAAACTAAATTTATTATAAAGACTTTGATGGAGCCTTGTCAACAAAAGCTGTTGCCATTTTTAGAAGACATACTCATTACACAGAACCCTGACCTTCACTACCAGGACCCAAGGATGCTCTCCACCCAGGTGATGGCAGAGGGGCTGGAGCTTTTCCTTTGTAACTGCCCTTGTATAGTTTAGTCCTGTGTCCTGGGGGTAAAGAGACCATCAGTGATTTGTTCCTTTAACATCTCACATTCTATAAACAACAACTACAAAAGCAAAACAAAACAATAGAGATTTTACTCAAACTACCATTCTCAATGTCTGCCAGTGAGCACAGCTTAATTTGGTTTGCAAGGAAACCAAAAATGCCTTTATAAAGCATTACGATGTAAATATACTCGTTTTCCTTGGTGAAGCAAGAGAAAACTATCAACCAACCGTAACACGGATTTTTCTACTAGGGATTATCTACCACATCCATTACAGACAAGTAGTCATATTTCAAAATTTCAATGGTTTATCTATCCCCTTTTAAGTTCCATTCCCAACTTAGTCCAACAAGAATACTTCTCTTCTCACTCATAAGTGGGAGTTGAACAATGAGAACACATGGACACAGGGAGAGGACCATCACACACCGGGGCCTGTCGAGGGGTGGGGAGGGATGGGGACTAGGGGAGGGATAGTAATTAGGAGAAATGCCTAATGTAGGAGATGGGTTGATGGGTGCAGCAAACCACCATGGCATGTGTATATCTATGTAACAAATCTGCACATTCTGTACATGTCCCCTAGAACTTAAAGTATAATAATAAAAAAGAGTACTTCTCAAATATAATCAAGCCAAGGGGAATATGAAAGCAATGAAAATATGGTTAACTGTGATCTGTAATCAACTACCTAAAAAACTCGAGTATTACATATGCTGCATGTTACTTCAAGTATCAGGACTATCTATTTAGCAAAAACACACCCAAAACAAAAACCTCACTTTTATTTTCAAATAAAAACAAATTAACTGCCATGCTCAGTATGAAGCTACAACTTGATAATCAGGGTAACAATCTGATCAGTTGTATAAAAACGAAATGAAACAAAACAAAAAACAAAAAAAACCCAACCTTGAAAAGTTAAGGAAAGTACAAATCTCACACACCAGTCAGTTCCTATCTGAGCAGCCAGCAGAGGGCGCACATGCCCCAACAAGAGCCGGCTATGGCCAGGCACTCCCCCACTTAGTGTACTAAGTCTCACCAAATCTCTATGGGGGAGACGGGGTACAGTCAGCCGATTAGTGGCATTAATAAAACTAACGTACTCAATTTAGGATCAGTAAGAAATATAGACAAGTACACTTTAGTACTGAATGCTGACTTTGACAGAGATTTCTTAGCTGCTGGATGGAAAGTTGTTCATTAAAAAGATTTGTACAGAAATGAGCTTCTGTCAGGTTTCCAGGCCACTGTAGTTTTTATTGACCTATCTAAACTATATGAAGACTTATTTATAATGCATGAATTTACAGAAGTAAATTAAACATTAAATTTCTAACATAATTAACACAGTTTTGTTGAGTATACTGAATTACCCTTAGCAAAGTCTCTTTTAGCATGTGTATATTTGTGTGTTTTATATAAATCGATTAATACACTTTTGCAATCCTAGAGCAATTAAATATGTACCATTTAATGGACAAATTAAGATACACAAGTTCCTTATTTGTGCTTGATTGATTACTTGTAAATGGTCTATTCTGTGTCTCTAAAACACAGTATTTGCTTTGGGGCTATAGTAGGTTATACCAGAAGAGTACCTCACAGCTATGTATGTGCACACACATACAGGTAGGGCATTGTTCATTCTTGTAAAGAAGTTTTCCTATAAATGCAAAAGTCTCAAATTCTTCCTACTGTGTTCCAAGCTTGTTGAAACAAAAGCACAAATTGAAAAAAAAAATAGCTCATGAAAGCATCAAATTAAAATGAACAACAAAGGCTAATTACTTACCTTTACAGATAAAAATGAAATAATACACAACGCATTCAATCTCTAATTTCAAATAGGTTAGAGTGAATGGAGGGTCTGCCCCTAAGTTTCAAGTTAGAAAGCATGGTAGGATAATTAGCTGCTACTGTCCCTCTACCTAAAAGATCATTTCACTTGATCTTAGCCAAAAGGCTGAGAAGCGATTCCTAAATGATCATTTCAACCTCACCTCTCTATTCACCTAACAAAAACAATAAAACCAAGTAACATCTCCATCATAATATATATATATATATATATATATATATAATTAGCATTCTTCATAAACTTCAGAGAACTTAACTTACAGTATCTAGAAACCAGGTGGCCTATGCTACATGTAGGTCACAATAAATAATATGCCTTCTTTGGCCAATGTGGCTACACCATTTCTGCCTAAGTTAAAATGACGATGTTTCATTATTCCTAAGCTTTCAGTTCTGAACTGTTTGCACAATCTGTTAAGTCCAGGGAAATTTAAATGATTTTGACATGCAGCCTGCTAAGGCCAGTGACGGGGATAATGCCTCTTTACGTGGCTAAAATTTTGTGGCATATAGGTCACTCTCTTAAGGGGAATCAACTGTGTGTCTCTTCTTTGCATTTCCACCACAATCCTTCATCCTGCAGCCTGGAGCTGAGAGTGAAATGCAAGAAAGGAGCCGAGTGCTCAAAGCAAAAATCTGCTTCCAGGACAATCCATTATATCTGACAAGTTAAATGTTCCATGGTAGGCCATATGGCACCAGAGCAGGCCCGACGATGGAAGAGGGGAACTCAGCAAATGCATCACAATTAAGGAGTTTGGCTACAGACTTTACTTTGAATTACTTATTTTTTTTTATCAAAGTTTAAATGCAGTCCCCCACATTTTCAAGTGAATCCCTTTGATGAGACCATTTTTCAACAAGCATCACAATTTCTTTTCTCATCCCATGACTGTGGGCGCTTAAATCTATAGGTTAAAGTAGACACGGTCATTTTTATCAAATGGAGTTTCATAGAAGAGGACCTATAGCCACATTTTTTAAATGTCTTCAAGACAAATAATATGTAAGCCCTATCTGCTCACTAGATTAGGATATTTAAATGAAAGTGATCATTAGATTAGGGCATTTAAATGAAACTGATAGAACATTAAGTGAAACCAGTTTTCATTATGAAGTCTAAGAAAATCTTAGAAGCTGTACAGTCAGAACTGACCTATTCTTGTTTCTTCTGTGGTTTACTTATTATCTATCAAACGAATGAATGGACTGGACTGACTCTGTTCAATTTATCTTCTCCTAGCATGGAACCAAAAGGAAACTGTACATCCTGCTAATACCATGTCCCAGAGACAAGTTTTATAAGCTCCCTAAGATACTCTGATGATTAAAACTGAGTTGCCAATAGTAATATTTGTTGTTAGGGACAATGTAATGTAAAGATCTGTACTTCATCAAGATATGCATTTATTACATTAAGGCAGGAGAAGATGAAATTGATAAAATCACTGAAATAGTTAATATTACGCTATACCATTTTACCATTCTTTTCAATTAAAAACAAATGTTTTTATTTCTCCCAAAGAATTCTCAGGGAGAACTGTAGCTATAATGAAAGAGTTTTCAGTAGAAGTATCCAAACATAAAACTGAATAGAAATATCCAAACTCATCTGCTCCAATGGCAATTTTATCAATTCCTTTCCTTCCTGAGGATGATTTTCTTGAGCAAATTTATGTGTGTGTGTATATCTGTGTGTGTGTGTAGTAATAGGTAGATTCTAAACAATAATGATTATCGTTTAAGTATTCACACTGATTTGCAAACATGAAATTCATAATGATTAAGAGAAACATGCATGCATTTTTCCAAAAGAGAAGATGCTGAGACTCATTTCGCTAAACTATTTTCACTCTCTATTTCTCCAGAGGGTCACTATTTCCCTCAAATGCACCCGCTTCTGCCTTAATTAAGGATAACATTGTTTCAATGAGCCTGTATATTCTTTATAAGAATGAGTCATTTTGCTTTATGTTGAAACTTATGAACACATTTTTTTCTGGTGGTCTTAAGGTTATCATTTGTTAACAATCTAATGTAGTATTATATTTGCATCTCCCTTATTTTTAAATATGAGATGATTACTGAAATATAAAAGATGGTATGTGGGGTATGAATTGGTCATTTGCATTCTGTATTAACAATTTTTAACAACGATTCTGACTCCTTGTATTTTATTAAGTGCTTTTCAACATCCATGCTCATATGAGCTTCATATCATAATCCTGTTAGGTAGATATCATAGTAATTATCATTTATACCTTCACTCTGGATATGAGAAAAAAGGGAGACTCAGTGGTTAATTCATTTGCCTTAGAGCACACAGCTATGAAAGAGAAGAGCCACATCTTATGCCCAGGCCTACCTAAATGTTAGCATTATATTTTGTCATGCCAGACTTGAGGAAGTATGACCATTAAAAAGATACAGCATTACTTAAGCGCCAGTGTATAGATTATACACTTTTACTTTTTATCTAAGAAAAGTAGCTGAATTTTTTGGTATTGTGTTAGTGCTCAGTTTGAAAAAGGACATATACCTGGCACATAATTACACTTGCCCCCCCCACACACACACACATATACAGACACATTTATAAAATGTAGCCACAGACACCTCAGCACCAACAGAGTGCATTGGGCCACTGTGTACTGTAGATCCTATTTCTGTGTATCCAGATCCACACTTTTATTACTAATTAAAATGTCCAGATGGTGAAATAACACCTGATCCGAGGGGCTTTTAAGTACAGTAATTGTCAATGCTCAACTCCTACCTTGTGAACAAATCAGAAACCTTGGCCTACATTGAGTTTTACGCATACTGTTTCCAAACCATCAGTAAAATATAGCTAAAACCTTCATAATGTGAACAGAAAATGCCTACATTAAATTCTTTAGCATGAAAAAAAAGTAAGATCTGACATTCAAATCATTACCCCTGTAAGAAAGCTTATGGACCCCAACAAAATGAATGTTATATCATAGCAATACAATTGGGTTTTATCAACAAAAAAATCTACAGTAGAGGGAAAGAATGACGTTAGAACTATTCAACATCCCACCATTTCATGAGGCCCTTTCTTTACATCTTTTGTTTTGTAGGTTCACCAAATAATAAACAATTAATATTTAAAATACATTTTGTCTTTTCAAGTGTTTTTACATTTTAATATATGGATACAGATCTTAATCATAAAGCAAAACCTTTATTATCTTAGAGGGTTTTCAAAGATATAGATTCAAGAGTGACCCCTGAAATTCAGGTTAGGCAGTGGCTCAAGAATAATATATTTAGGGAAATCACAAATGCTTTTAAAATGTTTAAGCAGTTACTTCCTAATCCTAAGTGGATCCTTTTTTCTCAAGCAAACATTTTTGCAAATATTTGTGTTGCTTTGATACGCAAATGTTCTCCCAAACATTTCCATCAGCCAGCCACTGAAATCTCTCAACAGACCCCAACCAATGGGAAAGTTTGCAAGAGAAATATGAGAAGCAACTGAAGGGGAATATACCGGCAGGAACACTGGCTTCACTGCCCACAAACAAATGTTGATTTTGTTGCAACACCTGAAACAAAACCTTTGGGTGTCTTAGTGAAACACCTCCTTTAAAATTTCTCAGTCATGGAGCTGTAATTCTCATTGACTGAGCACTATCTTCCAGGGAGGGTAAAACTGATCACCCACAGGTTTCCTATTTCAGAGTTCAATAACTCCAGTAAATGTGGCTTGCTGCTGGACAGTGAAAATCCCACCACTTTAAAAAGAAAATGCCCACAGGAATTAGCAAGTGCAAAACAGGGAACAGAAAAGCAGCAAACAATGTCATGACAAAGATCCCAAGCCTTACAGGTATAATAGTAAGACAACATTTTCAAAAATGTTGCCCTAAAGGAATACACCAGGGGAGGGGATGTCTCTAAAGGCATCTTTATCATCAACGCAAGAAATAATTCATGAAAATGAAGGTTTTCTAGAAATAAAAACAAGAAGGTGGCACATTCAAAACTAACCTGTCAACACAGCACGGTTACAATGATTACATGTAAAAATAATCTCCAATACTCCCTTTCCCTTCTACACTCTACTCCAAAAACATCCTCTAAACCTGCTTTTACAAATAATAGGATTCCTTGATCATGGGACAACAAATCATCCTGAAGTTTTCCTCTAGTTTACTCAGTCATATAAACCACCAGAGGCTAACCACACTGACACAGCAGCAAGTCCCAGGATTCCAGTTGCTAATGCCATGCTAGGCATTACTTGGGAAGTTATGAGTTGGTATACATCTGTGAATTTGGTGGGAGGAGAAAACTAACAGTGAATTTATCAAAGCCAGTGGAACGTTCACCATTATAAAATTCAAGGATCTGCTTCTCGGGGACTAACCTGCTTTTTCACTTCTACCATCACTTCCTCATTTACACATATTAGAAGTGGTCAAAGATTTCATCAGATGTGGTTTTGACAATAACAGCAAAGTGCCTAGAGCCACAGATTTTAAATGAGCCCCAAATTCAGATTTGGGGGAAAAAAGAACCAATCACAGCAAGAAGCACTTTAAAAGAAAAAAAGAAAAAAGAAACATTATCTTGAGCAGTTACTCTGCACTTACTTGTACCGTGTGAAAAGAAAATAAAAAAGCTCTATAAAATGTCAGAATTAACCTATCGTTTCAGATTGCTTACAGGTGAAATTCTACCATCTGGATGGGCAGTTTGCTCACATAAAAAAGAAATAAACTAAAAGAAAAAAAAGTAGAACCTTCTTTTGCCTGCTATTTTACCACAACAGATTTTACAGGAGAGAGGACAGAGCCACCATAATCTTCAAACATGGGCACACACATTTACACACATGCCTGTGTACACACACACATGTTCATGTACAAACTGTTAACAAAATAAAAGTCGGAAGAAGGGAGAGATTGAAATAAAATTCTGTTTCTTAGGGCTCCAAGAGTTTAATAAGGAATAAAAACCTAGTCATTCTTAATCGCATAACAGGGAAAAAAAGATTTACTTTAAAATCTTCATTAAATAACTGATGGTTCTGTTTTACTGAGATACTCTAAAAAATAAGGCCCCGCATATCAAAGTTTCTCTGTTCCCTTAACAAGGCATATTTATAATCTTTATGCTGGGCTAGCAACTTTGGGAATTACAACTTAACTTTAAATAAACAGGAAACTGCATCTTAGGAACTCCCAGAAGTCGTTTCATTCATCTGAGAGTGAAAATGCTTATAAATATTACAATTTATAAAGAAAAACACTTCTATTTTCTTTTTCTTAATCATTATGCAAACCTTTTATTAAAACATCTGCCTCAGCAAAATGACCTGTTTTAATAATCATCATTTTTTAACCTAAAGATCAAATAAAAAATGAAGTCAGAACTCTGTTGAAGTTTTTCTTTCTAACCTTGAGGGCCAGATAGAACTTTCAGTTTAACTTCAGGCTTTTCTGACAACCATGGTACCAGGTTGGCATCAACTGTGTATTTGCCAACCTAAAGTTCCACATTTTGAAAGCAACACACAGAGGCTTTTATAAATTAATAGCTCTCTGTGTTAAATATTTGTCGATATCTCTGGTCTGGGGTTTCTGAGTTTTCATTTGAATTGTAGAGTGTCTCCTAAAATTACATTTGAAGAACAACACTAAACCAGAAGTGCTGAGTGAGAGAATTATGGGCACATTCTCAAACTCTTACACTAAACCACAAAAGGAATAGATTAAAAAGAAAAAGCACAAAAAAAAACCCACTATCATCCAAAAAAAAAAACCCACCCTGAATAGAGAAATCGAATACTTGCTTTTCTTTCGACCTTATGGGTAGCACGCCGAGGGAGGCACCAGAAGATCTAAGCCCAAATACGTGATGAAGAGTCGCCAAAAAGCATGTGGATGAATAAACTGTTGTGGCGTGAATCTGCCAGCCAGAGGACGGAACACAACATGCTGGGGCTCGGCTGTCCTAACATGTTTTACTATGTAAATTTAAATAGTCTTGAAAGGGAAAAGGAAAGAAGGGAAAAGGTGGAGGGGTTTTGTTTTTCTTAATATTAAAAAAAAAGTTTTCCAGAAATTCTCATACTTGTGTCACAAATAAAAGTACTTTCCTATTATTAAAAAAAAAGAGAGAGAGAGAGAGAATCCAGTTCTTAGGCTAACACTTATCACATGTTTCCTATGATGGAAATTTAGGGGGGTGGTTTAAAGAGTTAAAGACTCCCTACCATTAATTTGCATCTGGTGCTTTTAGTGTGTGTGTGTGTTTTTTTCTTCCCTGAAAAGTTGGCAGAGCCGCCGATTTTCCATAATGCAAGCATTTGGGAATTGTGAGCGGAATGAAACCGATCCAATCTCCTGACTGCGACATGAATTTTCATTAATTACAACCTTGTCAGCAAAAGCATTATCAAAGCTGAATATGAAAATGCTAATGAGTCCTCATTTGCATATTTTTCTTTGTTGGAATGTCATTAATTATTACATTTTATGATGATGAATGCAGCTGTCGAAGCTCTCCGATGCATAATTAGCCATCAGAATGCCAGGAGCCGATCAGCATTTTTGGGTGAAAAAAAACAAATTTCACTTCCACTTTCCCCCATCCCAACACCACCAAACACACACACACACACACGCACACACACACACGCGTGCACACACACACACAGACTCAGAGCCCTGATGACGACAGTCCTGAGGCTGGACTTTGGGGGAAGTTGAAAAGGGCTAGGTTAAAGCAAATTTATTTTTGCCTTAAAATTATTTTGTTTTTAAGCCGATAACAGTCTTATACAATAGAAGCAGTTCTTAATAAAAAAAAATCGTTATTCCAGCTTAATTAATGCCACGCTTAATTATAACACCATGATGTCAGCGGTTTTAATTAAGTATTGGCTCCGTTACAAAAAAAACTCCTCACTGCAGTAAGAGTCACAATACACAGAGTTGTGCAAATCATTTCTGCAATATTCTGGTCTTCCGTGGTTCACAAACTATTCAGATATTAACAGGCAGCATTAAAACTCCACGTACACACGCGTGCGCAGGAGAGGTGCGCGGACACACACACACACACACACACACAGATCAAGCAAAGGGGAAAAACCGTACTTTCCTACTACATTACTTGGATAGACTTTAGAGCTTACCTACTTGACCACTTTTTTAAGCTAAAGTGTAAGTGAAGATGACAAAACATAGCTCATCCTCTCTCAGCCTCTGGGAACGGTGTTTATAAGTAAAAAAAGAAACACAACACAGAGCAGATGGGACCATTACACATGACCAAACCAATCAATCACAGATGAAGGGCCCAGGTGCAGCGCAGCCGTGCAACAACGCACCATTTCACAGTCTGTCAGACACACACACACGGTCGTCCATGAGTGACCCTCCCCGGCTCCCCCCGGACCTCATCTGGGGCGCTGCGCCCCTCTCGCCTGCCTACACTCCAACTGACGTCTTCATAATCGCCCTGTCTTTCTATCTGCTTTGGCTCCCGTAAAGACAGGAGGATGGAAGGGGTGGTGACTGGGGGGAAGGGGGGATGGGAGGGGAGATGAGGACAGGGGCTCACATCATTGTCACTTATGAGGAGTCCGGTCTTCCTCCTTCTGCCATCCCCATGGCCCCTCCCTCCCCAGCCACCATCAGAATCGCTTCTCTAACCATCATTACGCTCATTAATTTTTAAGGGTGACTGCCTGGCTGCGGCACCCCAACTGTCTGCCATTCGAAATAGAAATTTTGTTTGTGAGTGTCTTGCCTGTGAGGAAGAAAGATGTGTGTCACTCGACAAAATCATGTTTAGATGGAAATGTTAGAAATTAATTAATTGGAAGTGGGAAGGAAGAGTTTTCTTAGCCCCTTCCAAATTAGTTAAAATGAGACTCTAGTTACCCACATGCTTCCAGGGAACCAATTCTGTCTCAAGATTTTATGACTTAAATAATTTCCACAGCCTTTGGCATCCTATATCACAAACTCATCCAGGAATCACTGAGCCCAAATGAAACTGTACATTTCCAAGGGTCACAAGTTTATACTGGCAACATAACTGAAATACCAACTTAAACACAAAGTGAAGGACAGGCTCTCTGCTTTAAACTCAGAATTCCTACTGCACAGCCTAACTTTCTATGGCTTTCAGCTTTCTTTTCTTTAAAACAAAACAAACAAAAAAACACACAAAAATACCAAAAAACAACTGGGATAGGGAGGGTGCAGAGAAAGAAAGTAGCCAATAGAATAGGAATGACAATACACAGCACTGAGGCCCACCTTCCCCCTTTGGAAAAAAAAAAAAGCCTCATCACACCACATCAGAAAAAAATAGATTGGTTTTATTGACTCGATGATTTCTTTAATCATGTCTTTTTTCTTAAGTCTAGGTAATTTATAACACTTTTTGAGATCTTTTGCTATACAGTACAAATATTATAAAGAATCAGCTCTATTTACTCAAAATACTGAAAATGGATACTTTTCCCAGCTTTAGGAGATGCCTGCTCATCCGAAGACTGAACGTTCTCGGCAATTTATAATTTATTTTGCCCATTTAGAGATGAGAAGGAGTTTGGGAAAGCACTCAGACCCTCCATAGAACAACTATATGACTGCAAAATAGCTTACAGGATTTATGTCCCAAAATGTTCATGACATTTTAGGCATTACTGAAAATTTAAGAACAAGAAAAGGTTTAATCAAAATACACCATACAATCCAGCCACTTTAAGGATTAAGTCAAGTTGTCATTTATGTGAAGTTTCATGTAATGGTAGAAAAAATGAAATAAAGTACAGGCTAAGTTGGGTGAGAAAGTGTCCTACCTAAAATCTGCATGTCATTCCATTTACAGGCAAAGGCAATTTTACAGAACACTAGGCAGACTGGAATTGATGAAATGAAAGCTTTGTCTCTTAGCATGGGCTCTACCATCAATTCAAACATATTCTCACAATGGTTTGATGATGCACTTGTTTTTGGCTTTTGTTTTTCTTTTAAGGATTCAGTATGCTTCCCTATCTCTTCAATGAACTTTCCTTTGGAAACTTTTAGGTACTGAATGAATCTTTCTGTTCCCCAATGGATCCTATAATTTTTATGCTTAGCCCTTGTTAGCAAGGGACCTCATATCTGAAGTGAAGAAAAAAAAATGAAAAACATATTTATTAACATCTTCCATAGCTATGTAGGAAAGGATCACCTTGTGTTTTGAATGTGTATATCTTTTCCTCAAGGAACAGACTCTACACATGTGCGTTAATAAATTTCTATTTTCAAGCTCAATAGAAACTGCAGTACAAAAAGCAGATGTGTACATTGGGCTCTTTCAAATTAAATTTCCAAAAGCAGAGCCTATTCTAGCTCAAGATCAAAGGAACTAAAACATGATCTCCTCCCCCTTCCAATATAATTACAGAGATTTCATTTCTTTTGTTACAATGAGCACAACAGGTAAATCTTAAACCTGAAGGATAATGATCAGGTGCTACAGCTCAGCTTTGCTGGGTTGCTGAATAGCTCTGCTCAGTGCTCCTGCTGTTTAAACTACCACTCTATAGGAAGATGGGAAACGCCTAATGCTCTACTTTATTCTTGGAGATTTGTTTCTTTTTCCACATCAAGACTATGCAGAATCATTCTGAGATGGATACAACCCATTTTACAGCTGACTTGTTTCTAAAGAAGGAACACATCCAACATGTCCATTCTAAAACGCACACCAAGAAAAAAAATTATATATATATATATACATATATATATATGTGTGTATGTATGTATATATGTATATTCTCATATGTATGTCTTTTATTGGTGGGCTACCTAAAAACCCTTCTGGAAGGATATGGGGTATAAATAATAAATAAGTGAGAATTGACATAATTGTGAAATGCCATATCCTGGCAGTCCTGTAAAAGGACAAGACCCTAGGGAGGCAGAAGAAAGAGATGCAGCCACAGATCATCCAAAACTGAGGTTCGAAAGAAAATCTGTTCCACTTCGGAATGATTAGCGTCATCTACTCCTTTGGGGAAGACAGGTAAAGAGAGAACAAAATTTAAGTCAATACCCACAAAACAGGAGAAATTTGGGCAAGCACACCCTCTAGGCTTAAACATCCTTGAGAGTAACTGCATTCTACATTTGTATTTCCATCTCCGTTTTAAAATTCCTGGTACCTCATTTCATCCTTTGCTGCCCATAGGCATCTGTTCCCCTCTAATTATTTGCCATTTAGAAAAACTCTGCTTAAATTCCTTGTGCATCTGTCCCTTGCTTAGTGTATATTTGTGATGCTTAAATACGGTGCTTGATATTAGAGCAGCCTTGCATATAAGCACAAAAACTTTTCCAGCCCAGAAAAATATTTCAATATCCTCTCCCTTAAAGAGTATACACAAAGTAAATTAAATACTACCAGTATTTTATAAAATAAATATGTACTTCTATATATAGAATAAAAATATACACACATATGCAAACACAGACACACAAAGACACACACACACACACACACACACACACACACACACACTCCTCAAAGCTTCTAGTGTACCTAACAACCAGTGTCATCACAGTATAAATGCCAGCAACAATGTTCTTTCCCAGAATACAGTCTTTTAAGGAGCTAGAGTTTTCTAGCTCCTCGATTATTTTTCGGTCATAGATGAAATAAAATACCATTTTGCATGAAAGTATCATTTCAAGAATATCTACTCCTGAGAATATAAGGGGGAAAAAAATTTAAAAACCAGACATTTCAGTAGCATCAAAAACCCCAAATCCAACAGGTTTAATTATTTCCTGTGTCTCCTCTACACATCCTTTATTCTCCTTGCCCATTCCTTCATTCTTCCAGCTTCTTTTCCCTTTTCCATACTCCCTTCCCTAAAGAAGAGGTACTGTGTGAGGGGAAAACATTGGACTGGGATCCTGGAAATGGGGTGTCTAAATTTAAGTTCTGCCAATAACTAGCTGTATGAGTGTCTCTTTTCTCATCTGAATTGGAGTAAATGATTCCTCGGCATCCCTTAGGAATAGTTACTATTAACTATATTAGTAAAAAGAATAATGATTTTCCCCATGACCAACACTTCGCAGTGTAGTGGGATGATTAACAACATGGATTTGAGAGTCAAACTGCCTGGGTTTGAATCCTAGCTTCATCCCTCATCCCAGTTCCCAATGAACTGATAACCCTGGCATGTTACTAAATATCTTGATGCCTCCATCTTCTCATCAATGAAATAGGACTAGGAAAAACATCTACATCATGCTTTTATTGTGGGGAACAAATAAGTGAACACTGAACGCCCTCAACATATGTACTCATTCTTTCTCATCTGTCTCCAACCACAAAGAAAGTTTGCAGAAAAGGGAGTATCTTTTGTTCACCACTATATTCACATAACCTCAAATAGTACCTGCTATTTGTATGGAGTTGGTAAATAAAAAACTGTTCAGCGAATGAATGAATAAATGAACAGACCAAGAAATGTGTTTTGTTCATCATGAGAACCAATGATTCTAAGACTAAACTATTAAATACTTAACTAGATGTAATTTATATGGTATTCTGCATGACCTCTGTCTTCAGGAAACTGACAACTGATTATGCAAATGAAAAGTTCAAATAACTATAGTTACTAACAATAGAGAAAAATCAAATTAGAAGGACATAAAATACATACTTTGCCAAGTCAGATGAAAGACATCTCAACTCTGAGGGATGGAAAGTCAGTCCTATTCCATGATTCCACCAAGAAAACTCTCTGAAAATGTTAACAGTGCCCACTAAACTAGTTAAAGCCAATAGACACTGTTGAGTACTCATCTTCCTTGATGATCAAAAAGACATATCTATCCCCTCCTTCTTAAAAAAAAACAATCATTAGAGTGAACCGGCAACCAACAGAATGGGAAAAAAATTTTGCAATCTACCCATCTGGCAAAGGACTAACATCCAGAATCTACAAAGAACTAAAACAGATTTACAAGAAGAAAAAAAAACAAACCCATTCAAAAGTGGGCAAAGGATATGAACAGATACTTTTCAAAAGAAGACATATATGAGGCCAACAAACATAGGAAAAAAATGCTCATCATCACTGGTCATTAGAGAAATGCAAATCAAAACCACATTGAGATACCATCTCACGCCAGTTAGATCTGGTGATCACTAAAAAATCTGAAGACAACAGATGCTGGAGAGGATGTAGAGAAATAGAAACACTTTTACACTGTTGGTCGGAGTGTAAATTAGTTCAACCATTGTGGAAGACACTGTGGTGATTCCTCAAGGATCTAGAAATAGAAATTCCATTTGAACCAGCAATCCCATTACTAGGTATATACCCAAAGGATTATAAATCATTCTATTATAAAGACACATGAACACGTATGTTCATTGTAGAACTGTTTACAATAGCAAAGACCTGTAACCAACCTAAATACCCATCAATGATAGACTGGACAAGGAAAATGTGGCACATATACACCATGGAATACTATGCAGCCATAAAAAATGATGAGTTCATGTCCTTCATAGGAACATGGATGAATCTGGAAACCATCATTCTCAGCAAACTGACACAAGAACAGAAAATCAAACACCACATGTTCTCACTCAAAGGCAGGTGTTGAACAATGAGAACACATGGACAAAGGGAGGGGAGCATCACATACTGGGGTCTGTTGGTGGGGACTAGGGGAGGGACAGCGGAGGGCAGGGAGGTTGGGGAGGGATAACATGGGGTGAAATGCCAGCTATAGGTGATCGGGGGATGGAGGCAGCAAACCACCTTGCCATGTATGTACCTATGCAACAACCGTGCATGATCTGCACATGTACCCCAGAACCTAAAGTACAATTAAAAAGAAGAGAAGAGATTTAAAAAAAAAAAAAAAATTCAACTTAATTTCCAAATAAAGACAATGACAAGGTTTAAAAAAAAAAAAAAAAAAGATGCTTAGCATAGCTTCTATCACATCACATTTCCCGTTTCTCCTAGTTCCTGGAATTCTCTTTTGTTCTCAACTGCATGCCTTTAAATCCTGAAAATCCTTTAACTGCTAGGCCCAAAGTCCACCTGTTCCTCAGGACTCCATAAGCAATCTCATACTATCAACTGGAATCTCTACAAACAGTTCGTCGATGGCAGACCCTCCAGTCAGACATCTCCAATTTGTACACCCTTAAATCCAACTATCTACTTGATATCTTAACTTGACTGGTTAAAAGTACCTCAAAATTAACACCAAACTCATGATCTTCTCCTTTCAACCCAGACATTTTCTAACATTCCCGGGGTTTTATAGAAACGGAAGAACTAAGGTTGCATTTGTTACGAATCTCCCATTTCTTAGCTCCCATTTCTTAGCTCCTGTGCTAGACGTGTACATCGTATTTAGTCTTCATTGCTATGCTCCGAGACATCATTATCTTCTTTTTTGTTGCTGTTGTTGACACAGAGTCTTGCTCAGTCGCCAGGTTGGAGTGCAGTGGCGCGATCTCAGCTCACTGCAACTTCTGCCTCCTGGATTCAAATGATTCTCCTGCCTCAGCCTCCCGAGTAGCTGGGACTACAGGTGCGTGCCACCATGCCCAGCTAATTTTTGTATTTTTAGTAGAGACAGGGTTTCACCCTGTTCGTCAGGATGGTCTCAATCTCTTGACCTTGTGATCTGCCAGCCTCCACCTCCCAAAGTGCTGGGATTACAGATGTGAGCCACCACGCCTGGCCCATTACCCTCATTTTTTAAGAGTAGTAAAACTCAGATAAAACACCTCCAGCTCATCACAGAGCATGGATTTCAGGCTACATTGCTCAAAATTAAGAGGGCAAATAATGTTTGGTGTTAGGAAACAATCTTAATCCCTTAGTTGGAGCCCTATAGCCTCAAAGGGGTTGTCACACAGTAAGCCTCCTGATTCATACTGGAGAAAGAGTTTGGAGAACTGATGAAAGGTCTACTCCGGAGAAGAAGAAGATACACAACATCTTAATAGATGAAAACAGACAATTAAAAAAGAAAAGTTACAGAAAATAAAGTGAAAAAAAATTTTTTTAATAAACAAATCTGTAAAAACCAAGGATATTAAATATATTTTGTCAATGAAAAGCTACAGTAGTGTCAATTTTAAAATGTGTAAATACATTCATAGAAAAATAAGAAAATAAGAACCATCAAAGGCTCACAAAGGGCATCTAAGTGAAATGAATCCTTCTTAGCAGGGTTGTCTGAAGTGAAACAACCTCACCTAGTGGCGAATCTCTCTGGCCAGAGCCCTGGGCCATCCACACAACACCAGGACCAGAAATTTCATGGAGTCTTTTCCTCTATTATCCTTTGTGGGTCACTGCAGAGGCTGCAAGTCCTGCCATGTTTTTGCCCAACATGAATGACTATACTTCACACCTGACTTAGGACAAAACACATTCCCTTCCCTTGTAACAGGTAAAATGTCAGACTCTGGGATTGCTCTTACTCAAGGAGAAACTTCCATCTCTTCCATGAGAAATCCTAAAAAGCCCATTTGGTCAGTTCATCAGTGAGTCCTCATCAGTCCAGGTGACTTGCTCCCCACATCCAAATCCTAAAGATTACACTGTTTAGGTCTTGACATGATCTATCAGAAACTATCGCAGCTTGGCTTACTCAGCTATTCACAGACAAGTAATGGTTGCCTGTCTCCTTGGAGTGAAGACCTCTGTGACTGGAATTCCTCTTTTCGCTTATAGAAGACTGGGGTTACTAGACAGAGGAAACTAGACATGCTGACGTTAAATGTTACGTGGTATATTTTTAACATAATGTTAATATTAGAAACATTCATCTCCCTGTAACCACAGCTTTAGACCTTTGATGTCTCCAGTTGTCAGGGAAAAATACTTTTCTGGCAGAGAGAAGGTACATCAGGCACTCTTATCTCTATCAATCACAGTCAGATCCCGTTGTATTTTCTGGCTCACTGGAGAGAATTTCTCCCTTCCAGTATTTGCCATGCCAAACTAACCATGATTTGTTACAGGAAAGGACCCTGAGTAAGTAGGGGGAAGCAGAATGGATGAAAGGCAGTTCACCTTTTGGCTCTCACCCAGAGGCCACAACCCTGGCGAAGCGAATAATTTCCAAGTTTTACACCAGCAAACTGGAAGAGGCAGATTCTTAGAGCACAATTACGTTTGGGCTCCCAATTTAAAAATGCCATTTACAAGCCACACAAACCTCCAGACGCCCTACTGAAGATACATGGGTGGCCCAAGATCACACAGCTACTGAGCAATAACACTTAGGAATCAAACCCTACTGGGACTCCAAATTCCCAGCTCTTCCCATGCCTGCACTTGTGAAGACAGAAGCAGAAAGCAAAAAAATAAAATAAAAAAGAGTAGTGATGAAACAGACGGCAAGTTAGACGTTTTTAACATTGTGGATGTTGAGGGAGACAGGTTTTAAAAGACAAAACGAACAGGGCTAGAAAAATATCCTGGAATTTGCCGTGCCACTCTAGGAGATGCCAAACTGCCTTGGAAACTTCGTAGTTTTGGGAAAGTTGCTGGAATGTATCGTACAGAGGTACTGACACATAGGTCTGAAGTGGGTCCCAACTTTCACATCATCCCAGGAGATTGGAAGTAAGTGATCACATTTCACCGAGAAACCACACTTTCATAATCACTGCCAGAGAAGAGAGGATCCATTTGCACATTTTGAAGCAAAGGGAAAAGGAGTCAGGGGAAAGACAGATGATGAAAGAAAACAGAGTTATGAAAAGAAAGGTCCCAGGAGACGCTAGTTAGAAGAAGCTGAAAGATGCAAATGCAGAGTTGTCAAGAGCATAAAAATGAAGCACATTTTCTTGTAAGACATGGGGGAAGAAGAAGCCAGTTGGAGTTTAGTTGCAGCTCTTCTAAGATCACCTATCTCAAATCAAGGAACAAATCTGAGAAACCTGACATCCCTTCTAAATTTCTGGAACCCTTACATCCCTTTGATTCCACTTTCTTTCTTACTTTTCTCCTCTGAAAACTGTCTGATCCATGTAGGGTGTTGTATTTCCGAATGAATGGTGAAGACTCAGAGCAAACAAGATGGCAGCAGGTGGTGATAAGAAAGAAAGATGAGCTGGACCCAGGTCACCTCTCCTGCAGTCTGAGGAGCCACAGCATTACATTGCAGGTCCTGGTGGTATCTCTCAAGATCCAATGTTTCTTTGATTTCAATAAATTTTACTGTGGCACAAACTGGGCTTCGAAATGACTCACGGAAAATGAGGTAACTGAAGTCAGGGAGTCTTCCAAAGAAATGGCAACTAGAGAAGCAAGAAGACAAAGAGAGCTACCAAAGGGTGGTGTGGGGATATCTCTGAAAGTCAACGCTGTGAACATAATAGCCAAGTGCAATGGAAAATTTAGGTTTTCAGCATTTTAACATGATAATCTGGACTGGGCGAGGTGGCTCATGCCAGCACTTTGGGACGCCAAGGTAGGTGGATCACGTGAAGTCAGGAGTTCGAGACCAGCTGGTAAACATGGCAAAACCCTTTCTCTACTAAAAATATAAAAATCAGCTGGGACTGGTGGCACATGCCTCTAATCCTAGCTACTTGGGTGGCTGAGGCAGCAGAATTGCTTGAACCCAGGAGGCGGAGGCTGCAGTGGGCCAAGATCATGCTACTGCACTCCAGCCTGGGTGACAGAGTGAGACTCTGTCTCAAAAATAAATAAATGAAAATGATAATCTTTCTTTGTAGCACTGAACAGAGATTTGTACTTATTCATCCTCTTCATAAGGTAGGATAAGTAGCAGAGAGGAAGGAGAAAACTAAGCCCCACTGAAGACTCACTACATTCAAGTCTTACACTGGGTGCTTCACCCTATAGAAACCTTGTAAGGTTGGCCTTGTTATCTCCATCCCACACACACACACAAAGGGAGCCTGGGGAGTTTAAGTGCTTGAGCCAGGATGCAACTCACATGTCAGTGAATGTGGAAACAGGGTCTCTCAAAAAGTAAACAAACTAGATTAATCGTCTGAGAAACCCGCTACTCTCCTCGTCCCTCTCCACTGAACACACGTGCTGCACTGATTCGACTTTACTTCTGATTCTCTAAATTGCTTCTAAGTGCTTTCCTAATATTTTGCTCAAATTTGTCAAAGATTGTAAACTACTATGGGTGGAAACACTGACCTGAATTCCACAGAGGAGTCTAATTCCAGGCCAGCAGTATACTTGGCAAATACAAGTCCTCACCAGATGCACATATTTCTATTAATAAAGCAACAGGTCTACACTCATCAGCCTCACTTATCACTTATTAAAAAATAATGATGACAATATTTTCCCTTGATTTTGTGACCTGTAATCATGCTTCTTGTAAGGCCTTTTTAAAAAGATTCTTGCTGTGGTTTAGCAGTGTGCTGAAATACACGTTTTTTAAAAAAGGAAAAGTAAAAAGTGCAGTAGTCATTTCAGTAGTCATATCATCTTGATAACTTACTTACATCTAATACTTCTAACCTGTCATATCTACCCATGTCATCCACCAGGGAAATAAAGTCTGCTGGTTAAGAACACATGTCGCAGAGTCTGGGAGAACTGTGTGCTAATCCCAAACATATCAATGACCAAAAGTGAGTCTTCCGTCTGGATTATTTTAACCTTTCTGTCCCTCCTACCTTCCTTATGGGTAAAACAAGGATAACAAATACTCCCCACAAAGAGTTGCTGTAAGATAAAATTTGCAAATAACAGCACAGCGTTTGGCACATAGATAACTAGCAGCTACTGTTCCCGGATTAGGCTAGAAATAAGCAAGTATGGGCTTTAGCAATAAACATTACCAACGCCATTGGACAAAAGTGACTATCACTATTTACAATTTAGCGCTAATGGACCTCGGATTTACTTTGCTCTTATGTGGACAAGTAAGCTTTATATTTGTACCACAGATACAAAGACCAGACCTTGATCTGGACTGTTTTGAAAATACATGCCTCTGGTGATAGGGACTAAGAGACCAGAGAGCCAGGAGATTAAATGCCTCGCCAAATATACCCAACTGTGTGTTCTGCTGCTGACAGCTACGTCTATGCAAGAGGCGGCACACGTTTTCAACTTTACGTATTTGTGTTATGTGATGAGGGAAACTAGATCACATTAGTGGCTCCCCAGGCTTTTCACTTTTGCTATTCTATTTTAGTTCCAAGCAAGCCTCCTTGGTTTTACGAGCTCTTCCCTCTGCACCTTTCTCCCTGCTTGTATCCCTTATGTGCCCAATCACCCATGTGCACGATGCTGACAGAGCCATTTCCTCTTCAGCTGTTACCCTTGAGTAGTTTTCCAGTCCTTTGCAGGCTAACACTTCAAGGCATAATTCCTACCCACTTGCAACTTTTATTCTAAAGGAAATCAAACAAATCAGCCTCAGATTGCCAGAGTAAAAGAATTTTTTCAAACACTTATCATACACAAAATAGTCTCATTCAATGGTCTTAATGTATAGGACAAATAAATGAAAGCCAATCTTTCTCTATTCAGTATGCTCAACTATAATTCTCCTTTTGCTTCTATGCACTGACTTCTAGTATCCTCTAATCTTTATTAATTCTGCCAGAAAAGTGTTGTAATAAAAATTGCTTATTTACAGTAATTCACCTTGAGTGACAAGCAAATGTCCAGTTCACTCACTATGTAGAATTTTTTTGTTTGCTTATTTGCATGATAAAAACTTGAGATTTTTCTGTTAGTACAATATTGTTCAAAACTTCAAGGAAGAATTCTGGTTCTGGTAATGTGTTTTCAAACAGGAATACAGGACATTCTGGTCACCTCTCAAGTATTCGTGTATGTTTGTGGGTGTGTGGTGTAATTTTTGTAGGTACATAGTAGGTATATATGGAGTAGATATTTTCATATAGGTTTATAATATGCAATAATCATACATGGGTAAATGAAGTACCCATCAACTCAGGCATTTATCCTTTATGTTACAAACAATACAATTACACTTTCTCCATTATTTTTAAATGTACAATTAAGTAATTATCGGTTATAATCACCCTGTTGTGCTATCAAACACTTGTTCTTATTCACTCTTCCAACTCTTTTTTTGGTAGCCATTAAGGTCAACTATTCTTATCTAACAAACAAACTTTCTACTTTTCAGTTCTACTCTGGTGAACTTGAAATACTGATTGCACTAAACTGTAGTGCCTTCTCTCAAATGGGGTTTGCCTGCTTGCTTAGTCCAATGCCTAATGCAATGTGAGTGAGCAATAAATATAAATTATAGGTAACCTTCAACTTTTCCTGTAAATATGTTGAGTTATAAATAAGTCTATCTGTAGTTATCAGCTGAGGACTGGAAATGATTGCAAAGTTATTTTTATTAAATAGTCTTTGATTTGGCTCCATGATATTGGCAAATGCTGAGTCGGTAACAATTTGGACTACACATACTTCTGGCCCATTTTCAAAACCACTAGCGCCATGTTTACTGTTTGTCTCTTCCCTACTTGAATAAAAGCCCCACAAGGGCAGGCATTACTTTCTGCCTCACTTCCTGATGTATCCCAAGTGGCTGGCACATAGTGCAGAGTATGTATTTGCAGAATGAATGATAAATGTTGAACGTGGCTTGTACAGCCCTTCCATGAGCTAGCTCTGATGTTCATGTAGAGCTACTCCTCACACCCTTCCTTTTCCAGTGATGGGAAGGAGATGATGCACAGTCCTCTCTCTACTTCTAGCCTTCTATAGATCTGGCTGCCCATGACTCAAACACGCCTCCGTCCATTCCCATGCCAGCTCCCTTTGTCTGGCTGTTTCCCCGTTCACTCAGATCTGAACTTAAATGTCAACTTCCCCGACTTTCTCCGTGCTATGTCCCTCCCTGCAAGGAGTTCCCACAGGACCCTGTATTTCTCCTGGACTGTTTACTACATCCTGTGTCTTCCACCAAGCAGAGAGCACCGCCAAGTATGTGGTGATAAAGGGTGTATTTCTAACACCAAGCTGTGCAAGTATGGGACACAAGTCTGATGATCAATAAGTATCTGAGGAATAGACTTGATGAATGACTCAATACTAACCCATGAAAGAACCATAAGAAGCATGTATCTATATCCAGAAAAAACTGATAGTAATCAGTACATGATACAAGTCAAATAAGCTTACAAACAATGGAACTTAAAATCCAATTATGCAGTATGTTTTGAGTCTTTCCAAAAGTTATGGATATTCTTGGACCATTAATAATGGGATATGCCTTCAAATAAATCTTCACCAATCAAGATTCTGTGCTTACAGAAAAGTTCCTGGGTAAAGAAGTTGTTATTAATATCCAGATAAATAATTTTATATAATTAATAATTTACTTTATTCATTAAAATGAAACAGCTTTAATTCTCCACAAAGGTTACATTTTCAACTTCCCAAAAGTTCTCAATAAAAGAAGGCTTTAATAATTTAAACAGTAAAATGGTATATACTATGACATGAGAAAATAAGTAAATACAATTTCTAAATTCCATACATTTTCTTTCTGTTTGGGCCACATATTGCAAAACACAGAGGAGACATTAACTGATTTTCTCTCTGCATCTTAATTTTCTTAAATAGACACAATTCAACAGAAGCACACAAGAAGGGAAATAAAAGATATATGAAATCTATGAGGTACCATGGCCAAAATGTTAGCCAGGACCTCACATGAGCTGGCTATGAAACTACAGCACCGAGCATCCAGAATGTGAACAAAACATTACCTATAAGTGCAAAACCCACGCAGACAAAAACAGCTTTATTATTCCAAAGGTCACAGAATATATAACTAAATATCCTAATTATCTATGTCATTATTTTACAGATTGAACAGCAACAGCAACAACAACAAAAAAACTCATAAAATCAAACAACTTGGGGTTTGTATTTCTTTTACAGAACAGTTAGCCTTTAAAAGTCTTTTACTGTATAAAGTCAGAGAAGATAGCAAAGATAATATTAGCAAGTGTAGCAAAATCACCCAAGTCCTTGAGAAAAACATTCATGCCTACGACCAATTTCGAAGCTAATTTCATAGCATTCTTAGCTATTTACCTAACCATTCTGCATAAGGCAAAGCTCTGCACTTCAGATTCGTTTAAGGAATGGGAGTTCTTTTCAAAATATCTACAATGCTGACTTTCCTCTAATTTGGCTTGCCTATTTTCTAAATTGATAAAAATCTGTGAACCCTTTTTCCTTTAATAGAGGAAAAGTCCTTCCTACCACATACGTATGATGTTGAATTGTGAATCTACATCAATGAAAGTTTCATTCACGACATTATTACAGAAGCAAATCTTTAGGGCCATTAGATTAAATCTATCAATTTAATGAACAATTAAAATACAAAAGAAAGATCATTTCAGCTCCTTCTCTCTCTCAATGGAAATATGCACAATTTTAACATATGAGAAGTTACCCATTTTCTTTGATCTAAAAATTATTAATTTATTGCATCCAAATATCTTAGTGGTAAATAATTCGGCGCTAAATAGGTGATGATTCACTTTTCCTGAGTCAAGAAAAAAAGGATTTAAAAGTAAGTATTGAGTTCAAGAAAAATTAAAAATTTTGAAAACAAAAATGACAATTTCTTGAAGCAATGTGCAGATCAGAAATTCCTGTTTAAATAACAGAAGGCAAGGTCCCAGTCCAGGCCTCTAAACACAGAATCTCACAGATGGAGCCCAGGCATCTGCATTGTACGAATGGACCACAGGTTACTCAGATGCACAGCAAGGTTGAAGAACTGCAAGATGCAATCTTATTTCCTCATGGGATTCAGGAGTCCTGGGCAGACATCTCAAGAATGTCACTCATCATTTGTATGTCAGATATATAAGGCATCAGAAAACAGTGGACTAAAGTGAAATTCAAGTAAATACAGGTTTAGGCCAGGCACGGTGGCTCATGCCTCTAATCCCAGCACTTTGGGAGGCCAAGGTGGTGGATACCTTGAGCTCAGGAGTTCAAGACTAGCCTGGCCAACATGGTGAAACCCCCATCTCTACTAAAAATACAAAAATTAGCAGGGCATGGTGGCACACACCTGTAATCCCAGCTACTTGGGAGGCTGAAACAGGAGAATCGCTTGAACTAGGGAGACGGAGGTTGCAGTGAGCTGAGATCGTACCACTGCACTCCAGCCTGGGTGACAGTGAGACTTCGTCTCAAAAATAAAAAAGTAAATATAGGCTAAGATTGACCACAGCTGCTTTCCAGTGGCCTCTGCTCAGCCCCTCACTCTCTCCTCTCATTAGTCACTTAGCCCTTGCAGATGGGGTTGGTATTACCATGATTATAGTTGTCTCCCACAGGTTAGTCTCCTCCTCAATAAGATGGCAAACTCACCCAGGGACCACATCTGACAGTCCACAAAAGAGGATCTATTCCCAGAAAAAAAAAAAAGCCAACCAGACTGCAACTCACTCTACATAAAAAATGGAATGTGAAAAAACAAAGTGACGTAGCTTAATAGACCCTTCTCCACTGGATGAAGTCTAACAGCTTTCAGCGACACCTGAACATAGAGTTGCTACACATGAGAAGCAAGGGCCCACTGGAGTCTGTTTCAATCAAAACTTGCCACCTGCAGTCCTGGTAGGAAAGGTAGCACTGGAGATTAATTTTAGCTGGAAGATTTTTGGCCATGGGAACCAAGGACAACAGGACAAAACTGTACACCGGAAGAAAGTTTCTTCAGCCCTCTCCTACAAGCTCAGAAGCAATTTGTCTGAAACAGCTGCTCATACTCCATTCCCAGGCAGCTGTTACAGCAGTATCTGAAGGTGAGAAGAAGTGACCACAGTGAACCCTCCTCCTCATAACAGTGTTTGCATTAATGAGTATCTTAAAGTAATCTTTGAACACTAAGCAAAGACAGATTAATTCTGAGAACAGAAATGGAAAGGTGTTTTTAGTAAGCTCAGTTTGCTGAGTCCTAAAATTGACAGAGGCCAAGAGAGGGGAATGGGTGGTTCAAATGGAGATGGCAGTTATCAGCCTGAGATGGAGGTGTGTGTACCAGGGCGGGGCGGGGGTTGAAAAGGCAGGGGGTGGGAAAATGAAGAAAGAAAAAAGTACTTTTGAAAGTATAGCCTCTCTCGGCCAGGTGTGGTGGCTCACGCCTGTAATCCCAACACTTGGGAGGTTGAGGTAGGCAGATCATGAGGTCAGGGGTTCGAGATCAGCCTGACCAACAAGGTGAAACCCCTGTCTCTACTAAAAATACCAAAAAAAAAAAAAAAGAAAAAAGAAAAAAAGGAAAAAAAATTAGCCAAGCATGCTGGCGCATGTCCGTAGTCCCAGCTACTCAGGAGGCTAAGGCAGGAGAATCCCTTGAAATCAAGAGGTGGAACTTGCAGTGAGCTAAGATCACTGGGTGACAGAGGAAGACTTGGTCAAAAAAGAAATGAAGAAAGGAAGAAAGGGAGAAAGGGAGAGAGGGAGAGAGGAAGAGAGGGAGAGAGGGAGAGAGAGCGAGAGCGAGAAAAAGAAAGGAAGGAAGGAAGAGAGGGAGGGGAGGGGAGAGGAGAGGAGAGGAGAAGAGAGAGGAAAGAGAGAAAAGAGAGAAAAGAAGGAAAGAAAGAAGAGCCTCTCTCTTGCTGAGGGCAAGAACTTCATGAATTCCAAAACAGTAGGAGGTTGAGGGGTTTGTAAATTCCTTCATGGCCACTGGTGGGGAGCAACAAACAAGGAGTTTTATTTGCAGCACAGGGAAGAGAGGGGAGCTTGGGAAGAGAAGGATCCACATCTGAGGATGGGGGCAAAAAGCAGGCACTATGCTGAGGACAGCACATCACACAGAGCCAGCAACGAAGAAGGCTGCCCCTCTCCAGATCTTTACCCATCAAGTAGCCAGTTAAAAACCAGATCAGGAATGAGGAGCACACTGAAATCAATGCCTGGCATGAGGTGGGGCTGCTTACAAGAGTGAGGAAGAAGTGACTTCAAAGATCCTCAGGAAGCAGCTATCTTAACCAGCCCTATAGTCCAGGATCCAGCATACTCCCTGGCACTAAGAAGCATCCATCCAGGAAATACTGGCCCAATCAAGGACTCGGCGATCACCTTGGACACAGAAATCATCCTTAATAAGCACAGTAAACATTAAACCCTGGGCATAATGGGTAACTCAAAAAAATTTTAGCGGAAAAGATGTCTTGGTTATTCAAGGCTGCTTATACGATCTTTTTTGAGACAGAGTCTCGCTTTGTCACCCAGGCTGGAGTGTATTGGCACGATCTCGGCTCACTGCAACCTCTACCTCCCAGGTTCAAGCGATTCTCCTGCCTCAGCCTCCTGAGTAGGACTACAGGTGCATGCCACCACACCCAGCTTTTTTTGTATTTTTGGTAGAGGCAGGGTTTCACCATGTTGGCCAGGCTGGTCTCGAACTCCTGACCTCAAATGACCCACCCGCCTTGGCCTCCCAAAATGCTGGAATTACAGGTGCGAGCCACCACGCCCAGCTACGATCATTTTTCTTTAAATATACTATCTTACTTTCCTTAAGGACCAGTTTCAAAAGGGCTAGTCTAACAAAATAACTAGATAAACAGGCACACACAAGAAAATACTTCCAGCCTTTCTAAGTGATGCAGATATATTATTCCTCTTCTTGTTACCTTCTTCATTCTCACCTCTTGAAGATTTTCAGATGACTACTGATAAGCTTTGGGGTTTGAAGCGTTTTCTTCTACTCATCCCTTGATCACCTGTTTTAGCACAATCCTGATTTCTTTTGTATTTCTTCATTCTCCCTTGGGAAATTTATGTTTGTGTCTAGCATCTGTCCCCACTACCTCCTCCTTTGTGAACACTGGGGTGAAACATTCATTTATTTTTTAGCAGTGTCTCCATCGTCCGTCAGTACATTATTACCCTTTCTCTGTCTTCCAGGCTTGACAAACCACTTTTCAGGGCCCTTCTTCAGGTGCTTTGAGAAAACAGCTCATTATTATTTATCATGATCTCATCGGTAATCTTTCTTTTTGGCAGTGTTAATTTGGGGATGTTTTCTGATATTCTCAACATCTTCCTGTAATCATGCCAGTCTCCTGTATAACACTTGATGTCAACTGTGCCTCTTTCTTCGTAAGTAATTACTCTGTGCTCTCCAGTTTCCATCCTGTTAGTCTGATAGCTGGAAATTTCTTACAGTGTGTCTATTCTTACACAGCGTAACTTTGGGGTGTCTGTTTATTGGATTTATCTCTGAATGTGCATGCCTATTTCCACTCTGGGTGCTTTTTCCTTCACTACTTGCTCCCTTTTTTTTTTCTTATTCTTGTTTATAAGGTCTAACCATCAAGGTCAACTGTTACATTTTGTTTTAAGGGATAAAAAGGCTGTGGTTCTGCCGACACAAGGCCTGCATTTCTCAGTGTTTGAATTAATGGCTCAGATAATACTTGCTATGAAAAGCATCATTTGATGACCAAATCCAGTGCAACAATCCATTAGGTCCAAACTCCTACATGTGCTCCAAATTTGCATAACCAAATCAAGCTTCCTTGCTCTTTCTTTCTGTTCTGTAGTTTGACCACAGACTTGCTAAAGTTTCTAGCTGGATTATCACATGCTCTTAAAACACTCCCCCATTCTACACTTCCAATCACATCCTTTGTTTCAGATAAAACTTAATCAACAGGGTTTTATGTAAGTTTCCATTTGTACATAATGATAAATAGCTTAAGCTAAATTCAGTACATTCACAATCACCATTTTTCTTTCTTTAACATACACAGATAAATCACATTCTAGCCACCCCATTATTTCCCGTGATTATGTCCATGTTCTAGTGGTCTTCACTATCTGAGAGACAGAATTTAACTCCTTTCTCACTAAAATTTTTATGCCCTTTAACTATTAGCCAATATTAGCTTTACTCAAATTTAAACAATACAAAATAGAGCAGTTTGAGCTATAGGGTAGATACCACCCAATACATTTATTAATTTTATTACAATGAATAAAAATAGTAAAATATGTACTACTATATACTATATACCGAGAAAGTAATATATGTATTATATAATCATATAGTAAGTAAAATACAGAACGATTTTGCTCCTTCAATGTGGAACAGACTAAGGTTGCTAAAAAGCAATACTGAGTGATACAGTCACAAATCAGCATAAACTCTTCAGCAGGCCACAGCATACTGTGAATGTGTGTGCTGTCCTATTATTCAAAGAGCGTCATCATACCCATTTTAAATAAATGGGAAGTCAACAGAAAGTGACTTCTCTAGGATCACTAAGAAATCACAGTGATCCAGTCCCATGCACTAATTGGTAATGCTTTTAAGCACCACATTTAACTCGATTTTCTTATAGCACTAATGTTCCTCCACTGACACAACTTAGCAGGCAATGTATTTACAAAACTATAATAGCCTGAAAAGAATTAACAATGAACAATGTGCAAAATGGACAATTACAAGCTTAAACTTTAAACAAGCACTTACAATCAAGATTGAAAAAAAAAAAAAAAAAAAAACTACCTTGGCTATTGGGTCATTTTCCAGGCTACTAACTGCTAAACCATGTGCAGAACACGCTTCCAATTTAAACATCCAGATTTTCTAAAAAGGTAGATAGCTTTGCTCTGCAGGCACAATCATCAAGTTGGTCTTCAATTTGATTTTTAAAACAAAGAAGTTCTACAGAAAACCACTAAGCTTTTGCTGCAAATGATCGGAAAAGAATGAAAAGAGGAAGTAGGTTTTATTTTAAAGACCCCAATTTGTCCATCCATATAAATAAAAAAATACAACTTTACTTTGTTTTCCTAAAGGGTGATAGAAGAATAAATTCTACAGCCTCATCAGTTTCTAAGGATTATTGGCCACAAGTCTCGGCTCTTCTGAGACATAACATTGGCAATGGGTGCCAATGCAAAAAATAACACATAGGAAGTCAGGATGATTTATAAAAGCTAAAGAGAAAATCTGAAATGCTTCCTAACTAATAAAGTACCTTTCAGGTCTTATAAATAATTGGATACAATGAAATCTGAGATCTCACAATGGGTAGCTACCCTATTCCAATAACACCACATCAAAACCCATATACAAGGAAACGACCAGAACAGAAGCCAGGTGCATAGAAGAACTTTTGTGTTTCCACAAATGTGCAAAGAACTTTATCACAGTATAGAATGAACACATGAAGCTCTGCACCCTTCTGCAACTCTGGGTTGTAGCCAGGCCAGAGTCTACAGAAATCCTACACACTGGTATAATGAGCCAAGATGGGCTAGCTTTTTTAATATACCATTTGTAGTTCTTATGGGTGGGACCAAACAGAGGAAGTTGAAAATGGTTTGTCCAGAGGGAAGTCTGTAACTGTAATCAGTGTGCTGACGACCCTGCTGACTTGTCACCATTGTAACATTTACTATAAAAACTAATCAGGTTGGTCTAACCTTGGTTCACATCAACCTGGACCTTGTATGGAGTCCCACTGCTTGGTTTTAAAACAGGTTGTTGGATACTAATCTATGCTTTCCCTCAGCCTAGCTGTCAGATTGCTATTCAACAGAAACCTGTTCTTAAAACTCCCCTGGGAGCTCACACATCACCCTCCAGAGATCTTGTTTATCACAAGAACCATGTTCCTAAAAATGTGCCATGAGTCTAATTTTTCATAATCTAATATGTAAAGGCATCCCCTGGCAAGCAGTTTGTAAGGGAAATAGTTACCTCTCAATCTATCATTAGTGTTAAACTGAATTTTCATATAACCCTCGGCACCTGTAATTGAGTATCTGGCTCACCTTGGAATTTTTTGCCTTAACATTAGTTGTAGGTAAAGAGACACCTAGGACTTTTGTCCAGGTAAATTTAAGCTTTTGTTGTTGTTGTTCTTGTTTGTTTTAGTTCTTTTCTCGAAAGACCCAACAAGGTGGCCACTTAGCTATCAGTCAATGGTAAATTTATTAATCATCATATCCTATCTATTGCCTGGTAAATTTGATTCATCACACAACGCAAAATCAAGAACCACATTTCCTTCTTCCATTCATCATAGATGAGCCATCCGCCTTAAACTTTCTCTCCATAAAGAATATAGGAGAAAGTAAAGAAAAGGACCCAGAGTCATAGAAATAGCACCATTAACTTCTCATACGCTCTGCAATAGTAACAGTGAACAACTGAGTGTTCATGATGTTCTGGGATTGCTCTATGCATGATACATGCATTACCTCATTTATTTCACCCAACAATCCCAACAGATGATTTTATAATATCTTCAACATAGAGACGAGGAAACTGTGACTCAGAGAAAGTAACTTAGACATCACCCAGGTAGTAAAGGGCACGCAGAGGCAGGATTTAAACTCAAGAGTTTGCATTGCTAAGCATCACACCATCTCACTTCCTGTATCATCAGAGTGAAAGGACAAAATTATGGCGCATTTGTAGACCACAACCAACATTAAGAAATCAGATGATGATATGTATTAAGTCCCATTCTATACAATCACGTGGAAACCCTGGTTGTAAGGCAATTAATGTTAAGAACACTTAATGATTTTAGTGGACCACAAGCTCCATTTTCAGTTAATGTTAAAATATGAATATATAAATGGAATCTTAGACTGCATTAATACTAAATGAGAGCAGATCCACTGTCGATCAAACCAGATCTGGAATACTGGGGTAAGACTTGGATTCACCACTTGGAAGGAAAAAGAGACAAACCAGAATACACGCAGAGCATGGTGACCAGGAATCCAAAGTGTGGTTAAACCATATTCTATGATGTGTTGAAAGTTTTCCAATTACACTTTTGAAGGAAGCCAAGATTATCATCCTTGAAAACATGTGGAAAGAGAGACAATACACAATACTAGTTAGCTTCAGAGGGAAAAACGAGTATTTCAGTCTGACAGCTACAGAATTGAGAACTTTCTGAAAGTTAGAGCGGTCATGATGCAATGAATTGCCTTGTTGGTGGTGGTTCATGTCTCTCTCTGGGTAACTTATCTATTCCCATGACTTCAATTATGAAATATGAATATTGCAGGCCAAATCTACAATCCCAACCCAGAATCACAAATCTGTCTACCCACAGATATCTCAAAAATTCATTATTTCCAAAACTAAACTGACCACCATGACCTACTTCTACTCACATATTCTCCATCTTAACAAATGGCACTTTCATCCACTAAGTGACCCAAGCCAGAAACCAAGAAGCCAAGGATGACCCCTGCCTTACCCATCAGTTACTAAGTCCAATCATTTCCATCATTTTAACATCACTCAAATCTATCCTCCTCTCATCCTCATTGTTCTCAGTTCAGCTCAGTCTAATTATTTCCTCTTGGAATTGCTTTCATCACCTCCTGATTAATCTCCTCCCTCTCAGATTGCCTCCTATTCACAGTTGCTTAAGTGAGTGTCCTAAATCCTAAATCATATCATGGTATCCCACTATTTAAAATCAATCCTTGAGTAGTTTACCACACACTTCATTGAAAATCTCATGTCTTCCACTCCTAAACATAAGAGACTCTTCATTTTTCTGGGGCCAGGATTCTATTCCAGCTTCATCTGTGTATTAAATCATTTTTATACAACTATGAAGAAATACCTGAGACAAGATAATTTATAAAGAAAAAGGGGTATAACAAACTCACAGTTCCACATGGCTGGGGAAGCCTCACAATCATGGCGGAAGGCAAAGGAGAAGGAAAAGCATGTCTTACATGGTGGGAGGCAACACAGCGTGTGCAGGGGAACTGGCCTTTATGAAACCATCAGATCTCATGAGACTTATCCACTATGACAAGAACAGCTGGAAAAAACCCACCTTCGTGATTCAGTTACCTCCCACTGGGCCTCTCTCACAACATGTGGGGATTATGAGAGCTCCAATTCAAGATGACATTTGGGTGGGGACACAGCCAAACCATTTCAACCCGTCATCCCTTCCTCTGTGGAACTACATCTCATAGTCACCTCAGAGAATGACTTCAGTTCCAGTATTCCTGTTAGCTCCTTCAGCTCCCATGGCTCTGCTTAAGCATCTCTACCAACTGGCAATTTTCTTTCCACCAGGATAGTTCTAAGTCACCTTTAAGACGAAGCTCAGGCATTACCATTTATACTATTAACAAAATTCACCTTGATCCATCCAATAGCTGTTCCTAACTCCCTCCTCCTGTGCCTGTCTCTTGAGTCAGAGACCCAAACATTGCTCTAAGAGTTCACCTTCCAAGCTTCCCTTGCAGCTATGGGTAGATATCTGCTGGAGGTGTAGCCAGTAAGTTGCTGGCAGAATCCCGCTCAAGGCCACCAGATTCTGCCAATGTTTTTCTCCCTTCCTAGATAGAATAGGATATACGTTAAGGATAAAAGCTACTCTAATCTCTGCCTACCCTGCTTCCTTTAGGGGACCTCTAATATGGTGTGTGAGAGTCAAGAGACAGCATGCAAGAAATGGAAGAGGAGAGGAAAAAGCTGAAAAATGAAAATCAGCATGCTGAGGAGGGCAGAATGGGAAGACAGAAACACTGATTTGCTGAACTCACACAGGCAAGCTCCTACTTCCAGACACCTCCTTAATTAAAGGGGAAAAACCCTTTGTTTTCCTAACCTACTCTTGTCATCAGGTTTTCTATTAGTTGCAGCTGAACCCATGTTTCGCTGCTATTCCTCCTCTGGGAATTCTTTCTAAACTCTCTACAAAGGAGGCAGTGCAGTGGTGGGTTAAGGACAAAAGCTTTAGTGCAGCAGATCTAGCTTCAAATCTGGGTTCTGCCACCTACCAGCTACAAAACACTGGGCAAGTAACCTAATCTCTCTGATCCTCAATTGCCTCCTTTGGAAAATGGTAATGACAATGCCTACAAAGAAGTTTATTATAAGGAGTAAACAGGATAATATGTGTAAAGTACAGTACTTAGCAAGTGCCTGGTACACAGTGAGTACTCAAAAATCTTAGCCAGACTGGGTAGAGTGGCTCACACCTGTAATCTTTGGGAGGCCAAGGCAGGTGATTGTTTGAGGCTAGAGGTTCCAGAGTAGCCTGTGCAACAGAGCAAGACCTTGTCTCTATAAAAAATAAAAATAGAAAAAAAAAATAGCCAGGTGTGGTGGTGTGTGCCTGTAGTCCCTGCTACCAGGAGGCCGAGGAGAAAAGATCTTAAATTCACAGGTTTGAGGCTGCATTAAGCTATTACCACATCCTTGCACTCCAGCCTGAAGGTTGGAGTGAGACCCTGTCTCAAAAAAAAAGTAAAAAGATTAGACATTATTATGAGGAAGCTGAAGGTGGGGTATCCCTGACATGTATGCAACAACGCCCTGGGAACACATGGATTATTTCCTTAACTCCCTGAATTGTAATGATCTGATATCTACCTGATTCTTTTCTTAGGATGGGGGCCAAGCTGAAAGCAAGGAAAGTCGCATACCACTATCGAGTACCTAACACAGGGCTTGCAGGTCACAGGCTTTCCAAAAATACTTGCTGGGTGAACGTACGACTCAAAGACTCATTTGAGTGTTAAAGTGTATCATTTTGGACAGCTTCTAGAATAAATGGAATTTATATAGATGGCTTAAAAAATACATATACTGAGGACCATATGATTGCAGACATACCGATAACATGTTAATTTTATTTATCAAGCAGCCAATGAAACTTTTTAAGCAGTAAGATATTCTGCTTTGCTTTCACAAATATATCATTTGCCCTTTCCCTCACTGCTGTAAGGGAGCACTTCCTCTATGTCTGAAAATGAAGACAGCTAAGATATGAGGTGTAAAAACCACTTACAATACAACCAAGCCAAAAACTGCACTTAGGATCTATGTTTCATCTTTTCTACCCCTTTCACCGTAGCCACTAGAAAAGGCTTTCACTCTGAATATTTACTTGTGATGAAGTTATAAAATGAACAACCCTATTGTTTGTGGGGGGATGATGGCTTCTTTGACAAGTAAACTGTATCTGAATATTAGAATGCACTAAAATTTTTTTTACACAGTGTTTTGCCACCTACAATCAAACCCATACAAAATACTACTGTCTATGAACGCCCTTTAAATGTGACCACTAAAATGTTGCCTAATCACAGTGTCCATGGAAAACAGTACTTGACATAAAAACCAGTCCTCCTTCAATCTTAAAGGTTTTTCACGTGTAGTGGGAGCACTTTATTTTTCTACAGGCAGGAATATTCCCTCATAGTAAGGAAAGGTGATCTGCTCTGATAAAACTTTAACAGGTCCTGAAATTTATATATTCTATTACAGCCTTACAAGCCTACACTAATTATTAATTATCCGCCTAAGTGTATACTACTTTACACATCCTGCTCCTTAACTAGAACACTTAGAAAAGCCATTGTATGTTGCCTGACTAACGGACCATGTCTTGAACGGCTAAATGGCCTAGCAAATGCAAAGATGTTCCCATACGTACACTTTACAGTGTTAATGCAGACCCACTGCCTACACCAACCAACTGCACATCCACAACCACATCCCACCTTGAGGAACACAGGTGACTTCAGGGAGGCATCTATCTGTGGACAATATCAGCAGATTAGAGGCAATTGATAGAGCAGCTTCTCTAAAGTGCTTGCAAGCAACATTACTGTGTACTTATTACAATTGTAGAGATAGTGAGTACTCTCTCTTATTCTGCTCTGTGAATATTTTAAAGAAGTTACATAGAGGCTTTTTATGCCAGAGCAGGTGTGAACTCAATTCCACTCTTAAACTAGTATCAGCTCAGCTGAGAGAACAGCCATAAATTTTTATTTCAGAACCAAATGAAACTCATGAGGGTAAGGGGCCAAATCTCATTAATTATTAAAATGCCTTGAAAGGACCAGGAGAAGGCGGCTGGCTTTTACTTTCCATTGGTGTTCAAACTATACCTAGGACTTTGCAAAACATGGAAAATGCAATCACACAAAAGTATGTATATTTAGAGCTGTTTTATTTCAGAAGGAACAAAAAAAAATTTTCAGAGAGCTCTCCCAACCTCCCCTGACCACATCTCCAAGAGTTATGTCAGTAACAGAAATAAGGAAAATGAGATTAAAAGGGAAAACAGCTTGTTCAAAATCTCACAAAGATCATTTTGTAAACTATTGTTTACCAGGTTGGTTTTTCTTTCCTGGTTTTTCTCTAGCTAATAAAGGTCATCCACAGCTCCTGAGGTGGTCTGCCAAGATATTTAAAAGATCTATGCTCACCGTATCTCAATTTCCAAATAATATTTGTAAGACCATCAATAAGTAAGGGGAAAAAATGTATGCATGGAAACACACACACACACACACACGCACACACACACACACACACACACACACACCATATAAAGTATGAATTTAATCCTGTCAGTAAACCAATTGTTAAAGCTTTCAAAAACATGGATATTGGGCTCATTTCCAATTACTCTGAAAGTTCTGAAGGAGACAGGGTCACGAGTAAATTTTCTTCCATGATCTGGTATTGCCCAATTAAGTGCAATCAGTTACACATAAAGAGTTTATGCTAATAACCAAAGCATTCATATCTGGCTACTGAACTGTTAGAGTACAGCTTGGTCTGAATAGCCAAGGTGAGGACAAGGCATGACCAATTAGTAACCTAGTAATTTCGAGTCTCAGAAAGCCAAGCCAATGCTGATAATACAAGGCTAGAAAATCTTACTTTGTGATCTGTTGCTCTAAAATTAGCTTTGTATGTGTCTCCTTTTCTCTTTTCCTTCACTTTTTCTGTCTCCCCCCTCTCCACCAAATGTTATCAGATATCACACACTTTCTATTTTCATTCAGCTTTAATATGGCCCATGAGGGGTTGGCATTTAATTAGTCACTTCCACGTTCTGCCAGAATTCACTACATGATGCTCAAGTTTGCATATCACTTTTGCCAAGCTGATCGGACCCAATCAACAGAAAAACAGACTAGATTACATATAGTAGGTGTAACAATAATTTGCTTTAACTGAATTTTAGGGCAAGGTGGCTCTATGTTATTTCATTTAAACACAGGGCAACTACTTAGATGAGACGTTTCATGACAGTGCTAAAGAAATTTGCCCAAGGTCGCAGAACAGGAGGGTGGTGACAGGTGCTCCCAGCAATGCCCAGCTAACAACAGTGCTCTGCTAGGTCCGCCATTCACCACTTCCCCCATGTTGGTCCTCTTGTAGCATTTTCAACCTATATGAAAGCTTTAAATGTTTTATCTTAAACATAAACAGTATCACCAGCTGTATTTTATATCACTTTTAAATGATGCTCCCCTACCATTTTTCCTATTAATAAATGTGTCAAGGAATTAAGGAGTGATTAATAAGCAATCATCAAGAAGATGAAAAATGTTTGAACTGTATCTATTAACCACTTAGAAATAAATTTAATTTAATCTCAATCTATGCTCCATATATTTTGCAATTGTTGGTTTCTAGGTCTGATATTCTGCAAAAGAAAAGAAAATGAGATCCACTGAACACCTCTTTTTACCCAAAATAAAACATGCTTCCTTTGGATTCAAAAGCCCTTAAGAATAAAGGAAATGAGAGAATAATTCCATACAGAGAGTCAACATTCTATACCAAGCGTCTGTGGAGAAGAAAGAAATGAAGTGGAATAGAACTGACTCCAAAACATTCCTGAGAACATGGAAGGTATTTGTAAAACTATCTTCTTGATGAAAACCATCGTACCTGTAGTGACTCCAGTATTCAGATGACCTACAAAACAGGCAAAGAAATCTCCATTTGTCAGTGGGTTCCCTAGACTCCCCACTCAAACACCACACCAGGGCGTTCGTTCTTGGTGGTGTGTTTAAAGATGAAACTTGAGAACATTTAAAATGGAGAGAAACATGGCTGGCGGCAAATATTTCACAAAGGGGAGCATCTGAATCCAACACAGCAGTCCCGAAAGAGGTACTTATTTTATAGGATTACTGTTTTGTGGACTGGCTAAAAAAGAAGCCTTTTCATTTTGGCCTTGATGTTTATAGAACTGAATATTCTATAACACCTTCACCTGCTCCTGCCTTCTATTTCAATCTCACTAGAAGGTATAGGTATTTTTAAATGGCTACCACCCAAGACCCAAAGTCTATAGATTTTTCAGTTCATTACCGAGACAAAAATGACAAATGAACAGTAACAGTCACACAGCAAAGCACAATGGTTACCAAGTGTATCATGTCACCATACCACTCACAGTGAGCCTGGGAGGGGTGGGCCAAGCTGGCTTCCCTGTCCTCATCTAGGAAACCAGAAAACTGGGGCTCAGAAGAAATTTGCCCAATGTCCCACTACTAGGAGGTGAAAAGCCAGGAATTATGCTCAAGTGACCCCTGAAGACCTAGAATCCACCGTCCCTTCGCCCCTTGTAAGAAGTGTTGTGCTCAAAACGGCTCCTTTGCTTCTTTGGTTCTAAGAATGTAGAATGTGAACAAAGAAAACAGTCTTATTTTTATTGAGGACGAATACAGCACTTAAGGTAGACACAACTTTCAAAGATGTGAGGTTCGGGATTCCTTGACTATACTGATGCTATTCTCCTGGAGCTGAGGAGTAATGAGAGGTTTGAGAAATGCAAAGCGTTTAATCGCACCCCCGCCAACCAAGATCCAGTCAAGAAGTAGGGTACTGGTTAATGCTGTCCCAGGCACATTTTAAGTATAGGGCTTATGCAAAATTCAAAGAAATCATCTTCCCAAGGAAAGATTTAGAGAACTGGCTGGGCACGGTGGCTCACACCTATAATTCCAGCACTCTGGGAGGCTAAGGCGGGAGGATCACTTGTGCCTAGGAGTTTGAAGATGCAGTGAGCTATAATCATGTCACTATACTCCAGCCTGGCTGACAGAGTGAAAGTGTCTCTAAAAAGAAAGTTGAATAAAAACATGAAAATTAATAAAAATTAAAAACCTAGAGAAAAACTTGTTCTACTAAATAAAAGCAGCACTGTTTATGTCATATCTTGCTTTCCTTTAATGATAGGTGGTCCTTCCCCTTGCCTCTGTTCTAATGTATCTGATTCATGACATGAGATTGTTCAATAGGGTTGGGAAGGAAACTTCTGGACACAAGTTGGATCTAACTCTCACAATTTCATCCAGTCTTGGCATGTTGTCTAAAACTAAATGTCTTTTGGCTGTACCTAATCTTCCACATTAAAAATCAACAATTGCAACTGTGTACATATTAAAAGAAAGGACAGGGTTTTCTCCCCCAGGCAGTGGGCATTCTTGTCTGAGTGTTTCACGGTTAACACGGCAGGTTGCTGGAGGTATGTTCCCTGGAAACTGTTTGGGCAGTGGCCCAGGAGAAAGATCTCTGTCTGTCACTTGCAGCAGCATGTCCCAGGGACGTGCTCCAGGGTGCCAGGCCTGCTCGATGGGTGCAGTAGGAGACAACAGAAGTAGGGGCTGGCCTCTGGCTCTGCCAAAGACCACCCAGGGGACTGGAGAAAAAGGTAGTGGCTGGAGCTACAGGCCTGTTGCGTGACAAGGGTTCCCCTGGACAGGCTGGTAGGAAGTCAAGCCAGAGACCTAAAAGAGAATGTTCTGGGGAAAGCAGAGGTAAGGAGAGGTGGCTTTGGCTGGCTGCTGCCTTGCTCAAGGGTTTAGGACAATGAAGGCACAGGCCTTGAAGGTGAGATGCAAACAGCAGGCTTCACACTCCTTCCCATGCAAGACCCTCAAGCCTGGACTTTCTCCACCTTCCTCTTTTCAATATTTTTTTACCTCCTCCATCTTTCTAATTTGCTGACCAGAAATTAGAGTTGAGACATCTTTATATATATGTTTTTAATACATGAAAGTTAGAGCCTTGTTCTTAATTTTCAAAATTGTTAAATAGAAAACTATTTTTCTCTTAAAAGAAAAAAACTAGTGTGAATTGAACACTGCAAATTGGTAAGCCCAGTATGAATCCCCGACTCCCTTCTCTCCTGTCTGTTTCCCAGGCTGCATTCCCAGCCCTGACCCAACCTCTGCAGCAGGAGACCGCCTGGATTATGGGGAAGCAGTGTGGTGGGGAGACGCTGCTCCACTCACCCTTCCCCTTCTTTTTGCATCAAACTCGACACCAGAAGCTGTGACACCCCCATCTTGAGACAATGAGGAGAAGGACAAAAGAATCACAAGACACCAGCCCTGACATCACTGAGCTGCAAACCACTTCCAGCAGGCGCCTACCACCAGACTTCTAGAATGAGAAAAATTATTCTTAAGCCACCATTAGTCACATTTTCCATTACTTTGAAGCAAAAGCATTCCTACCTGATACAAATTGCTTTTTACTTTTATGTGAAACTTAAATGATTTATCTTCTCTTTGGGTCAATAAGTTTCGATGGGAGAAATCTTCCCCTGGCATTTAGAAGGCATATACATCTCTGTTGGCCATAGTTTTCAAGTAGCATTCTCTGTTTATCAGTTCTTCTGAATGTTGTAAGACTTGGTTTAGTAAAGCTAGTTTGACTATAAAAGTATTTGTGGATCACAGCATTAACTGTGCTATATCACAGAGTAGGCCCGAAAGGAAATAAGACCAATGAGAGAAGAAGGGAAATGTTCTCTGATTGGACAGAAGGAAATCAGTTATCTTAGCTGAATACGAGAAACACAGCTTTTTTCAATGGCCTTCAAATTATTTTGCATTATTATTATTACCAACGGGTTCTCGCTCTGTCACCCAGGCTGGAGTGCTGTGGCACAATCACAGCTCACTGTAGTGACCTCAACCTCCCAGGCTCCAGCAGTCCTTCCACCTCAGCCTCTCAAATGGCTGGGACCACTGGTACACAAATCCATACCCAGCTAATTTTATTTATTTTCTGTAGAGACAGGATCTCACTATGTTGCCCAGGCTGGTCTCAAATGCTTGGGCTCAAGCAGTCCTTCCACCTCAGCCTCCCAAAGTTCTGGGATTACAGACATGTGCCACTGTACCCAACCCAAAGTATTACTGATTTTACTTATTTCTGCTTATACATAAAATAATCTGTGGGATACTGAAAACTGAAACAGGCCACATTGTAATATGGCCCGCTTCCTACCTTGGCAGAATATTTTGTCCAGTCAAGGATATAGTCCTATAGAAGAAAAAGTGAATTTCTATGACTGGCTCTGGTTTAGGGTCTTCTTGGCACAGTAAGGTACAGGCCTAACTTCAATGTACGGGCTTTTCGCTCAACGTTTAAACCCTACCTATCTAATCTCGATTCATTTCGTAGTCATTTGTTGAGGTCCTACAATCTCTACGCCAAACAGTGATCTATGCACAGCACTTTTCTCCTGGTGACTCAACTTAATGAGTTATTATTTTATTTATCCCCAACCCATCCAATTCCTTAGCTATAGATCTGGAATCAGCTCAGATATAAAAGGAATATATATTTTAGTTAGGCTCTAAAGAATTACATTTGGAAAACACATCACTGGCAAAGTCACTTGAAGGATTTCATAAAATAGATATAAATGGATTAGAAAGAGCAATAAAACATATCCAAAGAAAAGATACAGTATAAGGATAAAATGGCATCTCTGAAAGATCAATGGACCATTAGATAATAAAATTACCTCAGAGATCACCTAAAGAGCTGTTCCTCCCTCAATCTAAAGATGTGTAAACGACCTGACCAGAGGACCCACAGGCAGCTGCAGCAAAACAGATAGAAAACTCAATTCTTGGCCAGGTACAATGGCTCATGCTATAATTCCAGCACTTTGGGAGACTGAAGCAGACAGATCACTTCAGGTCAGGAGTTCAAGATCAGACTGGCCAACATGGTGAAACCTCATCTCTACTAAAAATACAAAAATTAGCCGGATGTGGTGGTGCACACCTGTAGTCCCAGCTGCTCAGGAGGCTGACGGGGGAGGCTCACCTGAGCCCAGGAGGTCAAGGCTGCAGAGATCCTGCCACTGAATTCTAGCCCGCTGGGCAACAGAGAGAGAAAATTCTATCTCCAAAAAAAAAAAAAGAAGGAGAAGGAAAAGGAAAAGCAGGAGAAGATTCAGTTCTCCTGACTACCAGCCTTAGCTCAACAATCAGGATTGCTAAAACCACCAGGATAAAGCTCAAATAAGTCATACTTGTTAATATTTCAGGAGGACATTTTAAATTTAACATATTAAAAAATCAGAATTCCCAAATTAAAATCAAATAAGACCACAATTAATAATTTCTTCTCTTAGAAATTGCTTATGCCACATTATCAGTCCAACACCTAAGAGTTGATATCAAGAAAACCCCAAGCTGAAAAGTATCATTAAAAAAAAAAGCCACTAACAGTGTACACCAAGATGTCCCTAACTAATGAACTAGAAAACAGCCTGCTCATGTCACTACCTAATTTCGCTGCATTTAAAAAGTGAACTAAAATTTCTAGGGCTGACATCTGTATTCACAGTTCCATTCTTACGAAGTTACTAACGATTATCTGACCTTTGGAACTTTCAAACATAAAATGATTGCCATTATTGCACAGGTTTTGCTATTTTCTAATATTTGCACTTTTGCACAGAAAAAAAATATCTGACCATGAAGTCAAGTAACATCTCATTCATCCTTTGAAAAATTATGTTTCTTTGTGGTCATGCTTTTCCTTTGTACATTAAGGTTTCCAAAAAACAGTTTGCCTTGTAAAAGCCAATTCATGGGTTATTTTGTTTTACAATGAAAAGAAAAACTCCCTGTATTAGCATGTACTCACATTTGCCATTTTACAAGAAGACTGTGGCACCCGCTTCTGCCACTGGGATTTGAAAACACTCACAACACTTCACCTTTATGCTGGGCTAAACTCAGGGTAGCCATAAACACTCTGAAGTAATACAAACCTAAATATTCCTGCTAGGCAAACGGAGCAGTGGAACCGAATTATAATGAGCTAGCAGCTGTCACAATATGACCAAAGTAACCAAATCAAAATATCAACCGCTAACCCAGATGAGATTCAAAGGTCATCCTGTAAGCCAGCAGCTTTCTTCAGTTCTGCCTGAAACCTCAATCTAATCCTGCAGTAAAATGTTCCGCTGAGCTAGGTTAGAACCCAGCTACTCTACGTTGTAAATTATTTAATGCCCTGGGAGAGTACCATTAGTAGGACTAGAACCAAATACCACAGAAAGGAAACTGAACCATTCAAAATGGGACATGTGAAAGCACAGCCCTGGATGCTAAACTAAGCTGAGCCAACTGTACAAAAGGATCACTTTTCACACCATTCAGTCACCAATGCATGTATGTAATCTTATGCAGCAACTTGCTCACTTATCCTCAATCTAGTTTTGAATTGCTGCTGTGAAATAATAAAAGGAAAATGAATGCTTAGCTCCTTCCTTGGATCAAACAGTTTTAGCTAGAAAATATACTGTCTACCATTGTAAAAATATTTGGACAATTACCTGCAAAAGTTTAGAGCTTGACAAAGGGAAAAAAAATCAAGAAAATTATCCTCTTAAAAATCAGAGGAGTTAGACTCATCAACCCTTTGTACCATTAGCATACTCTGAAAACTATCCAACTGACCACCTAGGAAGGTTTCATCAAATTGTTTAAAAACTGCAATGAACAAGTTTCCAGCAGGTTCAGGGTACATTATAATCATTGAAAATGATAGGCAGTCAGAAGGAAGAAGGGATTTCTTTTCTCCAGATATAAAACAATGCATGGAATTTCAACTAAGGCAAAATGCAAACTGGCCTGAATCTACACAATGAAAGCAATGAGTAAGTTTTTAGTAAACGTCAGGTAAAAGTATATGAATTGGTCAATCCAAGCAGTCAGTTCTGACATCTCTCAACCCTACCAACATCAAAACAAACACAAAGGCCATTCACACCTATTTAAAAAAAGTGAAGAGCCTGCTTTTTGTTTCTTTTATTTTTTAAAAAAAGACTTATAAATATCAACCACTAAAATCTTATATGACAACTATAACCACAGACAGTAACATAGAACAACTTTATAAACCAAGAAGTGTCATTAATTCTTCTAGCAAGATAGTTACACTGTGTGTATGTGTACATGTGTGTGCATGCATGTATAAGCAAGCACACATGGGTGTTTTGTTTATTTACTTTAGGGATTCACAAACTATCAAATAGTGCTATTTTTCACACACACAAGCTTATTTTTAAAAGAATAAATTAGCACAAACATTTTATTACTTTTTTTCTTGAGATGGGGTCTCACTCTGTTGCTCAGCTGGAGTGCAGTGGCGTGATGTCGGCCCACTGCAACCTTCACACCCCTGAGCTCAAGAGATCCTCCGTCCTTGGCCTTCCAAGTAGCTGGGACCACAATGCATGCCACCACACCCAGCTAAGTTTTTGTATTTTTGGTAGACATGAAGTTTCACCATGTTGCCTAGGCTAAAACACTTCATTACTCTTGTAACTTATGTCCCACTTTGCATAAATTTGAAACAGAGACACAAATAAACTGAGTTTTAGAATTTCAGTGCAAATGGAAGTATTATGTTTAAAAATCTGTAACATGCAAAACCATTCATGTGAAATCAAGAAGTTCAGAGTTGTAATAAAGGGTTTCGCTACCATAAAAGAGCTTGTGAACAAAATACTAGCAATGCCTGTATCATTTCCCTAAAATTGTATACTGCCATAAAGAACAAAATATGTAATTAATAATAATCCACTCTCAAAAGGAAAGAGTGGTCCAGTGCTTTTTTCTTTCTTTGCAATAAAATAAAACCTTACTAAATGAACAGTTTACCAAAAAAAGGAAAAAAAATCAGGTCATCTGCAGTTAATAACTCTTTCCTGTAAAATTAGTGTCACTTATTTCTGTAGCAGACGCCTAATTCAGTCACAGGCTTGATTGATTTGACAATAGAGAATCTGCTCCAATAAAGTGGCTGATTTATTTCTGATGCTATAGCTTTTACCCTGATGGGACACCATGGCAGAATTAAGTCTTTGAAATGGAAAGAAATACTCTGTAGTTTTAACGAAAACCAGTTAAAGATTCTGAAAGTGGAGACTGGATTGTTGTCAAACACTTAGACTAAAATCTACTACCTTCTTTTGGTAGAAGGAAAATGTCGACAAACGTCACCACATGGACTGTGGGTCTGGACACGAAGTGTGGTTTAGAATACAGCCTACAGTCTATGAGTTCAAACTGTCCCCTACACCAAGAGATCTTACGTTGTTTTTATCATTTGCAAATTAGTTGTCCTTAATTTATTGAAAATGATCTATTTTTTTCTTTGTAAAGCTGTAACATAACACCAAATATGGCTCATCTGAAAAGTGGTTTCATTTTAAATAAACAGCAGCTTGGGCAAAATCAATGAGAATCTTTGTTCCCCGAATCTAGCCTTCAGATACACAAGCCAATCAAGAAGGCGTTTGGGATGTGAGAAATTATAGCGGTGGGAAGAGTTTTTAATGCAGCATCAGAGTCAATTCTGTTTTTTAAAAAAATTATTCTTCTCTAAACTAAAAATGTAAGGTATTTCATACTTGTTTCAATGTCTTGTTCTCCCTTTTCCCCTTTTTTGCATACTGCGCAATGCCCTCTCACTCTGAGGGCAACTTCCCTGACCCAAGTCTGACACTGTGCCGTTAATGTCAGATAAACCATTTAGCCCAAGCACAATTCTTTTCTGTGCAAAAATCTGCTTGAGGTGGAAAATGTAGCAGTTTGTAAACAATAAAGAGCCATGTTTCAAACCAGACAGCTTATCTAACAGAGAAGTCCTTTCATTGGGAACAGTGGGTGGGGGCCTCGTGGACATAGTAGCATTTCCTATCACAATGCAGGAGACTGTCTTGGTCTCCATATTTAAGAGTTCAATGGGAAGGAGGGCAGACGGGATAAAAGAGCAAGGCTGACATGGATTTGCAGCCTAAACAACAACTAAGTGAAAAGAATCAGCTCTCTCCGCTCTGGACTGTCGGGCCACTTATATTTTAAATACTATTTGGACTGAAGTATTAATTTGATTTGTAAAGCAGTTGCCCATGAGGGAACATGAACAGAGCAATCATTTAATCTATTTGTATTGCTTGGTGTATTCTGTAATATGAATTTATCAAGTTGCTCTTTAGAGTTAAAACTTTTTTCACATAGATAACATAAACTTCTCACTATGAGTATTTATTTATTCTGTTTTTCTTACTGTAGCTCATTAGAGGATCATTTTAGAATCCAAGGAAGTTAGTATAGTCTTTAGGTGCTACTTCTCAAGACTATATTTTGAAATGAAGCTTTTATTCTAAGTGTTTGTGCGAAGATGAATACAGAAGAAAAGGTGTTAGAAATAAAATCGTGACTATTGACTTTGAAGAGTCAAAAGTTGCCTTTTAAAATCTAAGTTGATAAATATATCTAGTCATCTGTGTCTACATATCCTGAAAACAACAAACAATGCACCTCCTTATCAACAACTGATAAAAAGTAGGTTTCCTGTTTTAGCTACAATGTTAAAACATAAGTATGAAATTTACTACTTTGAAGGCAGAAAGAGCACAAAATTAAGAATACTCTATGACCAAAAACAACTTTGTGGTTCTCGAAGTTGGTAAGACACTCAAAGGCACAAACATATGATGCTACCCATTAAAAATAAATTGCTAGTATTTATTTGCTTTGACTATTTTGTGTTAAATATCTGAAATCCATTTAGATGGATTTTATGGTGATTTTTCAAAGAATGCCTGAGATTCAAGGACTATCTACACCTAAATAACTGGTATAGCTTCCAAAGCTTAAAAATTGCAACATCCTTTGGAAGAATTTGCAGTTATAGTCTCAGAAAAATATAATTATCACTGTGGTTTTCCTTGGAGTGTTGTCCAACAGCTTGTATCAAGAAATTTAACTTCACTTATTGACAAATTCTCAAGAGAATTTGGCCAAGTTGAGAGATTTACTCATATTGTTAAGAACTCATGTTTACTAGAACAAAGATCATTTTTTCAATCAAAACTAAATTAACCAGCTATTGGGACTTTGTAAGCCATTAGGAGTCATCTTTTCATTGCTCAAGTTACTGCTGTTAAACAAACATCCTTACAGGGTAGCCAAAAGCAGAAAAACATGCTGAGGATGCCAGGATGAAGGTCATGCTGGACATTAACCGGCTGCCTCAAACTAACAGGTAACTTGCTTTAGTGAAAAGGATGGGGTCTGCCTAGGCCATTAGCACTAAAGTTCACGCCTTGATAAATACACAACCAGATTTTACAATTCAACTTGAACGCACTACTCTGATTTCAGCACACTAGGCCCATTAAACACCATTTATTTTCATAACCCCTTTAGCAGAAATCACAGTTAACACTGACTATATATCATTGCCAAACAACAAGCCCAGTGATATTTTTATTCAAGTATTCAGCACTTGGACTTCATCAACCTTAATTCAGGAAACTACTGATACAACATTGAAACTGCGGTACGTGCTTTATGTCTAAGGAAAACAAAACTTCCACGTAGATTCAGTATCACTAAAAGCATTTCATTCCATATGGTTACAAAACTTAATCCTTGATGTACTATTACCAAACACAGACTGCCAATACTTTTCTGCAATTTAAGATTACTACAAGTGAATTGACTAAACATCCAAGTTTCTAAAAGCAGAACCTCTGTCTAGGGCATGGTTTTACCCTCTATAGTAAAACATAAGCATTCAAAAAGTATACGTTAATTTAAAATGAGTCTTACTTTGTATTCTGGAATTGACGAAAGGTGGAGAGAGATTGTCATGTGACCCAAGGTCCCTGCTGGTCATGTGGTCATAGGGAGTCCCATCGCCATAGTTCTGTAAATCAAATGACAGTACGTTATTATTTTATATTAATAAACAGCACATAAACATAGCCCCACTATCGAACCTTCTCCCATCCAAAGAAAGTGGAGTCCACTATTCCCTCCTTGGAACTTCACTAGAAGGAATCTGTACCTTCAAAGGTAATAGTGGCTAAAAGAAAGCTCTAGAGTCTACAAAGTCCAAATTTCCTCATAATAGCTGAGAGATCTTAGGAATAATAATAATGGTATAAACTGCATGGAGTTTTTGACATGATCAAATAAAATAGGTAAAACACCAGACACATATAAAGTATATTGCCTATATTAAAAAGTATTATTTTAATAAGGCCACATTAAAGCAAAATTGTGCTAGAAGGGAAAATTAGCCATAGCATGCAATGAATTGCTTTTCAAAGACCAAGATAGAGCCATTCAAACAGTAACACTTGGTGTTTGTTAGGATACTGAAGTTTCAATGTTTTATTATAGTTACTATTGTGATTGTAAGAGAACTAGATTGTCACATAAGTAATTAACACATAAGAATATTAGGAATTAACTATGATATCAAAACATTAGCATAAATTAGCATTTCTGGAGTTGGACAAAGTATGTCACAAAAAACAACCAGTTGTAAAGTAGACAAATTTTCACAGAAATATTTCATTATTACAGTCTGCTTATTGTTTTAACAGGAATTTAAAATTAAAATAATGTTTTTAAGCTGTCTAGATACTTAATTTTAATAGGGAACTTTGATAACATGATAGGAAAGAGTTAAAATCATCTATACTACATAGTTCAACTTTCAGTCTACTCAAGTGCATCAAGTGACCAAAAAGAGGGGGCAAAGTCATTCTGCTCAGCTGGTTGAACTGCCCATAAAGTCCAAATCAAATTTACTCAGAGGTATCAGTTGGCATATGAGCCAAAGGGCAGAATCTGCCCACAAGAAAAAGAGGGCTGCTGTATCAGTCACAAAAAAGACACATCCCCTCAACCTTAAGGAAAAACAACCCCATTCTCAATCGCCTTTCCTCCAACAATTAACTTCACTGATTCTGTCATCTAATTCTACCTATATGTCAATCTATAAAAAGAGGCTACATTTTAAGTACCCATCCTAGATTTTACATTCACTCATTCTATACCAGGCGCCAATTATCACTTATTAAGTGTCCTCATCCTAGATAGTGTACAGAAAGCTTAATATATATTATCTAATTTAATCCTCAGCACAGTGTTGTAAGGTAGAAGACACTATCCCCATTTTAAGATGAAAAAAGACCTAGAAAGTTTGCCTGGGCATAAATCTGCCACAAATAATCTGTCTCATATAAACTTCTGGATCTAGAAAATATAAATTACAGTAAATTGGTTTGAAATTATTCACCAACATACTCCTTGAGAAAAATGGCAGGAAAGCTAACAAAAACCAAAAGTTAAGTTGGTTTTAATCCTAAATCAAGAAGATTCTAAACAGACCTTGTTTTCCGAAACACAATTGAAAGTACCACGTGTACTGAATGGGGAAATCATGAGAAATTTAAAAAATCTGGAGGAACTAAACAATTGAGGGGCGTTCTATCATCTCCACTTGCTGTCAAGGGGAATGGATTTACTTCTGCAAGTGCAGAATGTAACATGAGGAGGAGGAAAGATTTCCTCAACCCATCCATATAAAGCATTAGAATGTCAAGCTCAACAGCTGGTGTAAGGGCTCACAAAGTTACTGGTAAGCTTAGAGATCCTCCTGTACTCTGAACACTAGACTAAGGATCACAATGCCAAGGACAGGTGGAAATGTGTAACTCTGACTTGCTGAAGTGTCCTCATTTTGACAGCTTGATTACCTTCCCTGCCTCTTATGCCAAAATAGAGACCCTTCCCCCAACCCAAATTTGTGTGAACACTTACAGTAAAATGCTACCCTCCCTGTAGAATGCTTTATCTATATATAGCTGGTTGGGAGAGGAAGAGATGCTGGTTTTACTATGTACACTAAGTCTACTTTTAATCTGGGGAATTGTAATGTATATCATAAAAACTGACAGGGATTTTAGAGGGCCTAGCAATAATTCAGTTAAAGAAATTTCGTATAAAATCATGGATAGTTAAATTGGAAAAAAACACAGATGATCTTCTGGCTCTACTTCCTCATTTTGCAAAATAGGAAAATGAGGACCCAAGAGGTGAAATGACATGCCCAAGATCATGTACATACAACACAAAGTGCCTAACCACCAACCCAACTCCTATTCCATGCTCTTCCTATTACACCCAAGAAACAACCAATGCATGTAGGAAAACCGTGGAGAAGAATAGCAGAGTTGAGAGGAAATAAATGAATGATCCAACTAGTGATCAAAGGCCCTATTGGTGGAATGATAACATGTCTACAAAGTGAAATCAACTCAGATTCAGTACGTAGATTATACTGTTGGACAGAACCTCATACTGCATCTTTGGGATTATTCAGTAGTCTCTTCACACCTTATAGGGATATTTTTCATCTACAACAAATAGCACTGTGTAATATGGATCAATAACTGATCGAAGAAAGGCCAAATATGTAATGAAGGAGTTTTCTTCTGGTTAGCAAAAGTGGAACAGGTGTCAAATTAAGTAACAGCATCCAGTAAGAGAATATGAAAGAAAATTCCAAAGTCAAACTGACAAGCTGATACTCATTAAACTTAGCATGCACATATATTTATGTTTGTGTGTGTGTGCCCATGCCTGTGTGTGTGTGTGTGTGTGTGTGTGTGTGTTTGAGACAGAGACAGAGACAGAGACAGAGACAGAGATAGAAACATGACTTCTGTTTGTTAATTTACATATGTGGGATGTCTGTTTGTGGGGAAAAAAGATTAGATATACTTACCCTGGATGGGCTTGGATGTCCTCCATTCCCCCAGGACCCTGAGCTACTTCTGTCTTCTACATCTAGGGACAGGAGAAAAGTTCTTTAGGCTTTCTTGCAGTAATTTTTTCTTTTTGTATATGCACTTTTAAATTAATGTTTCAAATTAATCTCCTGTTGCCTTTAATTAAGAACCAGGCACAGGGCTACCATGATGATAGTGGCTTCTGACCCATCTACTTAAATTAACTCATTTAAATTCACAGCAGAAATGAACTGGACCCTCAGGAACCAGAGGTATGAACATAAAAATTACTTCCATCCTTCACCGTTTTTGATAGCCTCAGTTTTTATAGATATGAAACTGTACTTATAGTTTTATTACAATCTCTTGGATGAAATAAGTTTAAAAATGCACTAGCACAACTTTAATCCAAAAAAAAGTTAAATTAAGGTAAATATCCACACTAACACCTTTAGCAACCTCATCATACTGCTCTTAGATACTTTTTGTTCTGTAGCCCAGGCTTATCACAGGAGACAACAGACATGTAACAAAAAACAAGACTGAAAAATTATTCAGTAGTCTATTTCCACGAGCACATTACAGGGATATTAGGACTTTTAAAAAAAATTTTTTTTAAGTTAAGACAATACTCTCTCTGTCTTTCAATTTTTTCTTTTAAAACTAGACATACCACTTGGCCTACAATCCTTAATCGGGGCTTTGATACATAGAAATTAATGTCGTTATTCAATTACAAAGCAATGTTTTATTTTGATAGATGACGGCGAAAAGACCTACATGAACCATTGAAAAGTTGGAATTCTCAACTTGATACCAGCAAACTTTGAATGCGAAGTCGATTATGAAATATTCCATCCATGCTTCAAATGGCAAATATGCAGGATGGAAAGTCTAACAGCTAACTTACCATATTAATTGCTTAAAACATAAAAGTGTTTTAAAGATCAGTCACTCTATATTTAGAAATGGCTGTGAGATTTTTGATGAAAGGGCCTTCATAAGTATAAGAAGTTTCACTGTTACATTATTTTGATCACGGCTGATAACAGACGGCCATCACAAACACCCTCTGACAGAAGTGGAGGAGGAAGTGCGAAACTCTGGTTCAGGAGACACAATTCCATTTATTGTGTTTCCTAACATTTCAGTGATATTGTTTATTCTCTTAATGCTCTACTGTCATTCCTTTTATTATTACTGCTATTTTATTATCAGCAGAAGTAATCATAGTATAATTAATTGATTTATTTTCGGATACAGTAGAGTACATGCTGTTTCAGAATATCTTAAGAGATAGAAGAGCAACAGCAACTAAGTTATTACCACTAAATTAACTTCTCTCTCTCTTTTTTTTTTAATGACAAATATTATTTCACTTCCTTTTAGTTGGTGCTTTGGAAGATAACACAAACTGCAAACAGATGTCCCCTATGGACAGTTAAAATCAGTGCACTGTGAGCTTCAAGGCATGTCAAGAAAGCTCTCGGGACTGCATCAAGCCTAGAGAAAAGGTGTAAAACCTTCCCCAGATCTGCTGTTTAACAACCCAACATGCTGGCCTATCCTGTATATGTTGAACTAAAGCACACAAAGAAGCTACTTACAACCCACTGGGATTCGCACATAAATAAATTTTGTAGCCTACATCGTTCTCTTAATTCTTAAACAAAAACCAAATATTTTCAGCCAAAATAAAAAGTGTATAAATAACAAAAATCTCTCAACCACTGCATGCTTTCAAAAGTCTGGCACATCTTGACTTTCTTTTCACCTATAACAGCCAGCTTGGATTCATTTGAGAGATTTCTCCTCTTGAATTTGGCCAAAAAGTAATGGAGGAACAGATTTGAATCCCTATAAGTACCATAAGATTTCAAATTGTTTGGATTCATTTTATCTGTTCAATTTTAAAAGAGGATTTTAAACATGAAAAGTAGGCAGAGACTTGGAGGAAAGGGGGAGCTACTGCCAGGCCAGTGGAGATTTTACATCCCAGAGGACATTTGGAAAAGCCACCCAGGAGACATTTTTGGTTGTCACAGCTTGGGTGGTACTAGTGGCACTGATCACACAGAGGCCAAAGGTTGCTGCTAAATATCCCATAATGTGCATAAATGCACAAAACAGCGCTCCATAATAAGAAATGCCCTGTGCAAAGCTCAGCAGCTCACACCTGTGATACCAGCACGTTGGAAGGCTGAAGCAGAAGGATTGCCTGAGGACAGGAGTTTGAGACCAGCCTGGGCAACATAGCAAGATTGTGTCTCTATGAAAATTTTTAAAATTAGCCAATTGTGGTGAAACTTGCCTGTAGTCCTAGTTAATTGGAGGGGCTGAGGCAGGAGGATCCCTTGAGCCCAGGAGTTCAAGGTTACAGTGAGCTACGATTGTGCCACTGTACTACAATCTAGGCAACTGAGACCCCTGTCCTGAAAAACATATTTTTTTAATGTTCTAATCCCAAATAAAAATTGTGTGGACATTGAGAGGCCCTGTGCTAGAGCAAAAGGAATCAAGTTGGACTAAGTATGTACTAAAATTTGATTTATAATTTAGTAAGGACTCTTATTAAATATACGGTTTTTCTTATGCACTTTAACCCAGACTTGAGCAGGAAATGTACCAAGAGACCTTCATATACATCTTCTGTCCATAGAAAAAATGAAAAGTGATGGTCAACCAAGCAGCCTGCTAATTAGCAGGCAGATAAAACACATCAAAACTTGAGTATTCCCAACTGGGCAATTTCAAAAGCGAGCAATCCACTAATTAAAAATGCTGTAAGTCTAGCTTTTTTCAAAACGGGTTAAAGACTGGCTGGGTTCCTTCACAAACAGATTCCTGACCAATTGGATCTGACTGCTCTTTCCCATCCTTTCCCATTTCCGTCTTACCCATTTCCTGACCTCACACTGCGGCACCTTTCTTTGACTGCTCTCTGTTGAACGGGCTTCCCCTTCCCTTGGTCTCCTGCTAGATCTAGAGAACGAGGACAAATCACTAGCTCTCCCAAACCTAATAAATATAACAATCATATGAATTCTAATTATATTTTATCTTTGGAAAAAATCTATAGAACTGGTGCTCATTTATTCATATCCATAGAAGACGCCAAGCTATAATATGTGCAGTGGTAATTCATAATGAATGTAAACATGTTACTTTGAAGTCATTTTCTTTTATCTTCTCCCTCCTTGAACTTTATCAGACCTGCCACTTAGTTAGCATTTCCTCAGTAATTACTCCAGCGCATCACCAAGTGCATTTCAAAGTGCATCCACCACCTGAATCACCTGTACGCCCATTCAAAATTGGTTTATTAGGGTCCATCTCACATCTACTCTGGAACTCTGGGAGTGGGGCTGAGAAAACTGTTTTCAAAGATCCACTTTTATGCCCACAGGAGTTTGAGAACCACAGGACTACTCTATTGTAAACGTAAGACAAATGCATGCCCCACACCACCCACAGCAGCCTTTCTCACTCCGTATCTTACACAATTCCTGTCTGGGTTGCTGGCTTCAGCAGCATTCAGTACACACCTCCATCAGACGAGCATCCCAGAAGTTTTTGGCCAGACTCTTTTTTTTTTGAGATGGAGTTTTGCTCTTGTTGCCCAAGCTGGATGGAGTGCAATGGTGTGATCTTGGCTCACCACAATCTCCGCCTCCTGAGGTCAAGCGATTCTCCTGCCTCGGCCTCCAGAGTAGCTGAGAATACAGGCATGTACCACCACGCCCGGCTAATTTTGTTTTTTCAGTAGAGACAGCGTTGCTCCATGTTGGTCAGACTGGTCTCGAACTCTTGACCCCAGGTGATCCACCTGCCTGGGCCTCCCAAAGTGCTGGGATTACAGGCATGAGCCACCGCACCCGGCCCAGACTCATTTTGATGTAAACCTTGCATGTGGCCTACACCTGACCATTCCTTACTCCTGCTAGTGCTCCTGGACACTGCACGCTTTTACACCACCATGTTTTTGTAACTGCTGTTCCCTCTGCCTAAACTGCTCCTCACCTCTCAAAGAAATAGTAACAGTTCACATTTAGTGAGCTTGAGTGTATGTCAGACACTGTGCTAAACTCTCAAATCGCTTAATAGTATTCTGGTTTTATATATAAGAAAACTGAGGCTTAGATGGGTTAGAAAACTTGCCCAAGGGATCAGGAAATGGCAGAGCTTGGACACAAAGGGAGGCTGAGGCTCTGCCCACTGTTGTAAAGGCTCCCTAGTAAGAATTTCACATCCCTCTATAACCAGCCGAATGTTCCCTCCTGTCACTTCTCCCCAGGCAGAGTGAATAGATTTATTTGGGAGTTTATACCCACTGTTGTGTCCACAGAAGATTACAGAAACACATACAACACAAAATATATGAAATCAACATTTGAAGGAATCAAAAGACTGGAAAATAAAAGTAGGGAGAACAATGAGGCCAGAAGTATGATGAGTTTATCAAAAGGCACACAGTAAGGACTGGCTACTTGCTAGAGATGGGTCAAATTTTGAGCAGCTATTAAGTAGACAAAGCAAAGAAAGAAACAAGATTGACAATAATCATCAGATAAAAACACACAAAGTGTTCAGGAAAAATGTAACTAATCCTGGTATTAAGCCAGACAGAAAATACCTGTGAGCTCCCAACACAGAGGACAGAATGTCCTACAGCAGCCCATAGTATCAACAGTAGGCACAATGATAAAACTTGTATGGCTGGCTCAATACGATAGTTCAGCAAGTACGTAGAATTTATTATCCAAATAACCATGTGAATATATATACAGCTACATAGCTTCATATTTATATCATACCCAACTGTGACGTACGTTTATTATAGGAAAGAAACATGCTTGACACAAACAACATCCTGTGTGGTACTGTACAATGGTGGGCTCATTAGTTCTTTATTGAAATGAATTAAAACAGCAGAAAGAGAAAAATAAGACAATATTGCAGTATGAGAAGTGTTTACATCAGGAGGTGAGACTAAACAATATACAGGAAAAAGATGTGTGAAATCCATTAAGGCAACTTAGTGACAAATGAAAACCTGCCTGAGATGAAGTTGCTGAATATATTTAGTTCTCGCCACCCCCCCCGGCCCCACCCCCCACACCCTTGTTCTGTTGCCACCGTTTTTCCAAGATGGGAGAAGAAAGAGAAAGAGAATACCCTGGGCAGAAGAAAGCAAAGGAAAAAAGCAAGTTGACGATAGAAATTCCTGTTTCAAAAGACTGAAATGGGCTCAGTTGCTCAAGATTTTTCTAATTTCTTATTTTACCCTAAACTAAGATAGATTTAGTAACTCTTTCATGGGATTGCTAGTTGTTTTAGGAGGCAATCTGAAAATCCACAAATTTTCATTTTGTTTGATTCATTCTGCATGAGCCTCCTCTACAGTATCTGACATATTGGCCGGGCATGGTCTCACATATGTAATCCCAGCACTTTGGGAGGCCGAGGTAGGCAGATCCCTTGAGGCCAGGAGTTTGTGGCCAACCTGGCCAAAATGGTGAGGCCCCATCTCTACTAAAAATACAAAAATTAGTTGGGACTGGTGGTGGACGCCTGTAATCCCAGCTACCCGGGAGGCTGAGGCAGGAGAATCACTTGAACCTGGGAGGTGGAGGTTGCATTGAGCCAAGAATGCACCACTGCACTCCAGCCTAAATGCCAGAGCGAGACTCTGTCTCAAAAAAATAATAACTGAAGTGTCTGACGTATCAGTGCCAAAACACAACAGTTTGGGCAGAACTGTGACCAAACACTCTATTTAGAGGAAAGATATTCAGACATAATTCTTACCTTCTATGCTTTCCCATCCACATTCATTAAACTTATAATCTGGTTACTCAAAGCTCCACTCTGGTCTTGTGGACAGTGAGATCAAAACTACCAGAGAGACTAGACAAACTTTAGAAAACACAGCACTGGGAGTTGGGATAAAGACCTGATTTCAGAAGAGACTCTGCAGTGACCAGTTCTCTGGTCTGAGCAAGTCACTGGCCTCTCCGTACTCATTTTTGTGAATTACAAAATAAGCAAGTTTGATTTCCATTCTTGGAAATAGGGCAGGCTAGTATATTTGGACAACTCTCCCACAGAAAACTAAAAATGATAGATAACAGTTTTTTCAAAATTTTTAAAATACTGAGCAGACATGATAATAAGGAATCATCGAGCCAAAATCAAAGTGAAGGCTGGAAGCCAGGGAAGAAGAAAAGACACTTTTTGCCTTGGGGACATCTGCCAACCTCGAAAATGTAATGGCTCCTTGGGTCAAGGAGAACAGAAGTGAAAACCCAAGATGTAGCCAAAGTCTGTATTCTAACAGAAGATAAAGGGATGGTGGTATTTGTAAGATTAAGTAAATGAATTAACTAACATTTGTTAAACACTTAGGGAAGTACTCGATCAGCAGTAAATACCTACCAAAGTCACCAATATTTATCATGAGTGCCTAATTTAATAATACCTTCCAATATCTAAGAAAATCTAAGCCTTACATTTTTATGATTCCTAGTTCTGCTAAACAGGTCAGTGATTTTTAAATATGCCCCTGGATCTTAGAAACACCCAAAACATTTAGGTTAAACAATCCTAACTTCTCCATTAGCCTGTACTACACCATCAGAGTGAGAAGTCAGTAACCATTAGATTTATTCAGTGGCTTAGCTTACCATTAGAGTATTTATTATCTTTATATCTCAGTGTATTTCTATGTGTAATATACAATTGACATGCTGTCAAAAGATATGTATGCTGATCAGAGTCCCAAGCTAAGAACACAGACTAAATACCATGTAAGTTTAAGTTTGATTTGATAAACAAGTATGGGAGTTACCTAGGTTGACTGGCAGTAGAGTTGTGTAGTTGTCCTTTCCATACTTCAAACCTACAACATGCCAATCACCCAAGACCCTAGAATTTTATAAAATAAGAGAAATGCCTAAAATGGTATTTTGCATTGGTCTAAGTCTGCAGATTCCTGCTCTTGTAGAAATATATTGATTTCCTAATGAAAACTCCAACACACTCAGAATGCGTTCAGAGATTGACGATGCTAAGTTCTTCCGAGAAAGATAATCACTCTGAAACATGATGAAGTCTATACTGTCTCAAAACCTTCTCCGTGCAGCAACAGACACTATTAAATATCCTCTACACCATTATGGAGACTCACAGACTGCGTACATCTGTGGCTCCTACTAATTTCCTAGTCCAGGAAGAACCCTTGGCTGAGCCCTCACACAAACTGAGATGGCATATGCTCTCTGTCAGTGCCAGATGAATTTAGAGTTCAAAATATTTCATCAGCAAAGAGCGTGTTAAGGATGTGCACATTTTCATTAGCACCCAGTATAATAAGAGCTCTAAGTAGTGTAATTTAAAGTCAAATTTGAGTACTATTATGGACATAGGAAGAGTTGAGGAGATTCAAATATTGACAGATGATGTCCACACAAGCATGATTGTTTCTGTTTCTATTAGACATAAGATATGATGCTTCAGAATGAGTGATCTGGGCACTAACAAGAAACTTGACAAGAAGCTTCCAGCATTTCCCAAATCTGACTTAGCAAAGGATGAGGGTTGTGTCCATGCTTCCCACACAAATGTTAAGATATGTCAGACCAGGTGCAATGGCTCACGTCTATAATCCCAACACTTTAGGAAGCAGAGGCAAGCGCATTATGATTTGATTACTCAAGGCTCCATTTTGCTTACATGGACAGTGATCAAAACTATCAGACTAGACAAACGTGAGATCAGAAGTTCGAGACCAGCCTGGGCAACATGGCAAAACCTGTCTCTACTAAAAATACAAAAATTAGCTGGCATGGTTGCACACACCTGTAGTACCAGCTACTCGGGAGGCTAAGGCACCAGCATCATGTGAACCCAGGAGGCAGAGGCTGCAGTGAGCCAAGATAGCACCACTGCACTCCAGCCTGGGTGACTGAGCGAGACTGTCTCAAAAAAAAAAAAGTCAAATATAAAGAATACAGACCTGGGCTTTCCATTTTCAGATGACTGCTATCAATTCTGGCTTTCTCAGTGCTAATAGATTTCCTAACCAAATAAATCTGAAACTCAAAGGTCAAGCATGAGATCATCTTGTATTATTTTTCATATGATAAGAAAAGTTAAAGTATAGATATGCTGGTGAGAAAGTATAGTAGGAAAAATTTCTTCACAGAGAATTACTGCAGTATTTTAGCCTTAATTAACCTCCAACTTAAACTTCCATTAATATGTCCTTTAAAACAATATTATTTTCCTTAAGTTCAAAATAAACTACTTTTCAAAAATGAACACTAAATTTTTGCTACTGAAGATATGGAGTTTATTCCATGGCGTACTATTATAAACAGGGAAAGTATCTTCATGTAACATAAAATTCATGTTATGAGAGTAACAAAATGAAGTACGCAATTATTATGTTACGAATATGTCAGTGGTGTTCCTTATATTCAAACTCAGAAATCTTTCTGAAACTCAAGGTGGTAGACAGTTAAATTATGAAACTGAACCAAATGTAACACTGAAGCCTTCATATCAATTTCTAAATTTGGGGATGTCAACTATCAGCTAACTTAAATGATACCCTAGCTTGAATATATGTGAAATGCTGAGAGCTGAGTGCCATTTAGCAACCTTTCAAATGTATGAGACTGGCTAGTTGGAGTCTTCCTCTTGAAAAGAAGTTAGTCATTTGGGGATCCTATCTTTTTAAGCAATATCCGACAAATGAGAGCCATGAATAACTCAAGCAAGAGTATAACATGAACCACATATACCTTCTTTGACTTTTCAAAATGTGACCAATCTAAAAACACTTAAAAATAAGTTTTAACTAAGACAATTTTCTTGGAGAGTAAACATTTCGAATAGGGTGAGAACAACAATGGAAGTAAGTTACCACATCTGAAGACTTTGAAAAAAAAATCAAAGTACCATCTAACTTCAACATTACCAGTAAGTAGGGCCGGGCACGGTGGCTCACACCTGTAATCCCAGCACTTTGGGAGGCCAGGGCGGGCAGATCACAAGGTCAGGAGTTCAAGACCAGCCTGGCCAACATGGTGAAACCCCTTCTCTACTAAAAATACAAAAATTAGTTGAGCATGGTGGCGTGTGCCTGTAATCCCAGCTACTTAGGAGGCTGAGGCAGGAGAATCGCTTTAACCGGGAACTGGAAGGTGGAGGTTGCAGTGAGCCGAGATCATGCCACTGCACTCCAGCCTGGGCTACAGAGCAAGACTTCAACTCGAGAAAAAAAAAATTACACAGTAAGTTTCAAAATACTTAAATAAATGTGAAAATATTACAAGGAAGTTTTTAACCAGGTGTTTGGTAACTTCGAAATATATATCACCTTCTAAAGATATATCACAAAGTGCAAGAAATAAAAGGTAGATAATTTAGAAAACAAAGCACTAAACAACTGAGAAATAAATTTAAGAATATGCTTCATTTCCTAATAAAACTGGATACATACTTCTGATAACATCTACATGTAATTATGTGTATATTTTTCAAACTATGCATGTAATATTTATAGTGCAAAATTCATAATATTATAATGACTTCAGATATACAAATTGGTATTTAAAATGCCTATTTGGTAAATAATTTATTGAATTTATTCTTGGGAGAGGTTAGCCAATATGAAACACAGAACAGTTTCCTCTTTTCTTCTTTTCTTTCCTGATACCTCTTTTCTCCCAGGGGTGCCATTTGTGAGGTTCTGAGAAGGGGAAGCTGGCTTAATTGAAATATTTGTAGGATGTAATTGCTCTGCCTAACCACAATGGTCTACTTCTCCCAAACGGCATTCTTTCCTTTTGCTTTCTCTTTTTCTTCTATCTCCTTTTATACTTTAAGAAAATCCACTTCTCCTGTTTCTTTTATTGTTATTTCCTATTCCAGATGCTTGACTAATACTGGTAAAGTCAATAGCTTTACATATTCAAAACTCGTTCCCAAAATCCAGTTTTCTGGCACAACCCCTTTTGCTTAAAATAATCACTCCCATAAACTGATTTTCATTTTATCCTTTCAACATGGCAATCCTCCCACCTGTGTATTACACTGCAGCCTATCTATGACCTGGCAATGACAATCGATCAATCTTACATGTTATCTTCAGGGGTCATGTCTTAAGTTTTAGGCCAATTTTCTCTGTATTTAGGCTCAAATGTGCAAACCACACTATATTACTCTGCAAAACATCAATGAGAAGGCTTAATTAAGTAACACTGACAGATAAATCCATTTCTTTCACAGTAATCAAATCAAAGCAGGTTGACATAACACAGGAACTTAATATAGTTATTCCCTTGTAATTGGAAAAAGGCCCTTTACTTCTCATTAAAGCAATCTTCTGGGTACTGGCATAATAAGGAGACTCAGAGCTTTAATACTGCCCTATAAAAGTCTCAAGATACAGACCCCTTAAGCAAACAAGCCAGATTATCTAATTCCTTGATCACAGCAGAACATATAGTTCCTACTGTTTTAAACTACTAATTCTTTATTGCTCCTACAATTAAAAAGAGGTAAATTAGTATCAAACACATATGATGAAAATCTGTAAAAAAAAAAATGCATAAACTGTTTACAGTTTTATAAATCTACCACCACATGCATTTGAAGGGACGCAGTCTATTAAACCAGAATTTGAAATACTTTACACATGAAATTGTAATAGCTTGGATCAGGGGAAAATCTCTTTATTTTACTCCATGGGCTCAATAGAATACATACGCCTAAATTTATAGTGTGATACTTAACCATACAGTACAACCTGTCCATCAGAATTGTGAGAGAATGAAAGTTTCAGTAAAGCATTTAATTTTTGTGGTATGTAAAAAATATTGTCATCTGGTCAACTGTAGGCTACTCTGACTAGTCTAAACCCCAGAAAAAGTGCAACAATATCATACCATGTGCATATCCCCAAACTAAATAAAATCAATTTTCACCCTTTCAACTCCAATTTTGAGGGAGTTTCTATTACTTACTTATTGGCACCTGACCAATCTCAAAATGATTCCAACAACTCTTTCCAACAGGATAATTTATAATCTAGGCACTACATGGTGATCTCCAAATGCTGGCTGACCACCAGAATACTCCAAGGAACCTCATAAAAAACACAGATATCATAGCCTCACCTGGGAACTAATCAAGAAAAGATCAACGGTTGAAGTCAAGAAAAATGTATATTTTTTTGTTCTTCCTATGTTTTACATTTCTTTTAAGTTGTTTTTTGAGACAGGGTCTCATTCTGTCACCCGTGCTGGAGTCCAGTGGCACAAACACAGCTCACTGCAGCCATAATCTCCCAGGCCCAGGAGATCCTCCCAGTTCAGCCTCCCAAGTAGCTGGGACCACCACACCTGTCTAATTTTTTTAATTATAATGCAGTTAAAATTTCATAAAATGTTACATCTGAACCATTTGTAAGTTGCATCAATTATATCCTTTTACCCCTTAGTACTTCTGTGTGTACTTCCTAAGAACAGAAACAGTACCATTATCAAAATCAGAAAATATACTGTGGGTACTGTGATCCAATCCATAATCCATATTCCAGTTGGGCACTTCCCCCATCTCTGGTAGAAGACAAAGTCCATGATCACACACTGCACTGAATTGTCTATCTCTTTCATCCATTTGAATAAGACATAATTTCTCATTCTTTTCTTTCTCTGATATTAGAATTCTGGAAGAAGACAGGCCAGTTATTTTATGGAAATGTTTCTCAATTTGGGAGGATCAGATGTTTCCTCATGATTATATTCCAATGGATATAATACTACAAAAGTGGCCTGGTGTCTGTACCAGGACATCACTTCCAGAGCCACTTGGTGGAACAGTGGTCTGCCCCTCATGCGTTATGCCAATTTTGATAACCTGATAAAGTGGTATGGGAATTCTGCAATGTATGATTATAATTTTTTCCTGTTGAACTAACGAGAAATCTATGGAAAGATTCCTTAAGAACATTCAAACTAATTTTTAATTATGTGCTTACTGACAAAAATTAAAATACGAAAGTATATAAGGTAAAAAGTGAAAATGCCCCCAATCCTCACTTGTCCCACTCTTAGATGAGGGATAACCCATAATAGTTTCCCATCTCCTTACATATCCTCTGGTCTGCGACCAGCTCATTTTGACAGCCACAGAAATGTAGGACAATAAATGCTAAACTTGACTGAAGTTTCTGTTCTATTTGAATTGATAAAAAATATTCTTCAATCATTTATCATCTAGTGGCATTTCAATGCAGACAATGATTAGTTGTAGCCCCATGACCTAAGTGGAAGTGGGGAGGACAGGAACAAGAATATATTCAGAGATATTTTACCATTAATTTTGAAGGACTTTGGCCAAGATGAAGACAAGATGGACTGACCCACGTGTGAATTAATACAATGTATAAAGCCAAGTAAAGAATCAATTTTGGAGCCATGCTATCCTAACAGGCTATTTGGTGGCTCCTCCCACCGCATTCTGTAAACCACTGTGTAAAAAGGAGACCTGCCATCACAGAGGCACTTCCCAATCAAATTCCAATGCATAGACAAGCACACTCACGACACAGAAATATTTAGTGTGGTTTTCAGGGGCTGATGTACAGAAAAACTGGAAACATCTAAAATGTTTTAGAAAGGGAAGATAAATTGCCACTTTTAAAAGAATATATTCCCATATTCAGAGAGCAAGTATACAATGAACTAGCTACTCTCACAAAGTGAGGCGTGAAGGTTGACCCCAAAAAAGACTGTGAGAGGAACTTTGCCATTTGATAGAGCATATGCATATCACGCAATATTGGGTGATTTAATTTGTTATAATCAATATAAGGTAGAAACAGTCCCTTTAACCTTTAGATAAAGCCCTCATCATTTTTTTTTTTTTTTTGAGACAGGGTTGAGCTTCATCCAGGCTGTAGCTCACTGGTGGGATCAGGGTTCACTGCAGCCTCAACCTCCCAGGATCCAGCAATACTCCCACCTCAGCCTCCTGAGTAGCTGGGACCACAAGCACACACCAACACACCCAGTGAATTTTCTGTAGGACAGAGTCTCACTATGTTACTTAGGTTTACCTCAGACTACTGGGCTCAAGCAATCCTCCCACCTCAGCCTCCCAAAATTCTGGGATTACAGGCATGAGCCACCATGCCCAGCCTACAGCCTTTGTCATTTTATAAACTGAACAGTGCTGACATATTTCAACTGTGACTTATAAAGGCTTAGAAAATTTTCCTCACAATTCCACTTCAGCCAAATGCCTGGCAGACATTGGCAAAGGTTTCTCTTACTTGGGCTTATAAATGTGTGTGCGCGCATGTGTGCATGTGCGTGTGTGTAAAATCAGCATACACACACACACACACGATACACAAACTTGAATTTCCTAATAGTTTCTTGATATTAATGATGGTGTTTAAAACAGTTCCCATATGTTACAGCTTGTTCAAATGATATCTCATTTTTTATTAGATTGGTCAGAGAAGTCTGACTGGTCACTTAAGGATTTTACATTTTATTTCATGATAACGTAATCACAATTTTTACACTTGATCTTAGGCAAAGGGCCAAGAAGCTGTAACCACAATTTTTAATGATGTTTCTACTTCCTATTTTTATATACTCATTTCATTTAAAATGATTTATCTGGAATCATTTAAAGTATAAAATTGAGATCAAGAGAAGTTACATACCTAAACACGAGCAGACTAAAATCATTTTTCAAAAGAGGAAAAATGAAAGTCACAAGGAAATTGTGTTTTTCAAAAGAGGAATCATTTTTCCAAAGAGGAAAAATGAAAATCACAAGGGTAGATGCCCTAGATAAAAGAGGCCATTTTGCATAAGACATACTTTCACCCTTTGGTGCTATTACGATTACCTGTTTAATTCTAAAAGAGAATAGAATACTTGCTAATGTTCACTAGGATACTTGCTGAAAGAAGAAAGGTGTACAGTGCTATGATGACTGAGTTTTCACGGCTAGCAATGTACATCTTTACACCGTGTCAGCAATGAAAACAAAACTGTTACTCTCCCGTCTGTGTGTCCTATTTCACGGGGCAGTGCAGAGGCACCCTGCAACACCATTTCACCACCAGGGCACACACAGTTGCCATCAGTTTGAGAAAGACTCAGGACTTTGCTGGCGGGACAGGTCTAGGAGGGAAGAACGGACCAAGGTTTCCTCCAAACCATGCTGCTTCCCTTACTTTCACTTTCAGGTTCTATAAAACATGTTCGTAGTGAACATACATCTGCCTTAATTTACTAGTCCAGCTGTTGGGGATAGGACCTGAAACAGATTAGAACGCATCAACTGATGATTTCTTAGGTTTCATCACATCAAATTCCTGGGAAGAAGCATTTTTGGTTCTAATAGGTCTGCGACTTTGATGCATCCTGCCTTTTGCCCATCTGATAACCCGTGGAATCCCAGTCAGAAAGAAATGAGCTGCTCTGAGGTACTGGTCTTCCCAATGCAGTAAGTGGAATGGTAAAACGCTGTAACTCTTCTTCAGGAATGGAAGAAATGTCATTAGTGTGAGAGGAGATGGAAGCAAAGACCTGAAGAATGACAATATCCAGGCATCTGAAGAGAAAACAAGACGCAGGGAAGGGGTCCCAGGAAAGCCCGAGCCATCCGTAGAGAATAATGATTTATCTGATGAGATTAGCAGACAGTTTGATTAGAAAAGACGCCTTTTTAACACAGCAAAGATTGCAACGTTACTTTAAGATTTTGTTGTAGGAAAAAGCCGTGCCTGCCAAATGTGGTCTATAACAGCACAGGCTAGCCATGAGTGATACAGTGGGAAAATAGCCACTAAGCCAGATTTTATTTGATTTGTACTGATGATTTTTATTAGAATACATGGATCATTGCTTCAACCTTTCCATGTAAAACCAAATCAAATTCAGAAACTCACACATCAGTCACCTAACCTTATGTCATTCCTTCTGCTTTACTCAAGTTGAGCCACATTTCAGCTGATCTGTCCCCGATAAATTGTTCAGCTACTCAAAACTGTTGGGCCAAATTCTGGGAGGCAAGTGGTATGTAAAAGAAACCACGAAATCTGCAGTTACAAGTAAGAAACCTAGAAAAAAGAAATAACACGAGCTTCCGAAATGTAGAATGAATTCAAAACAATATAGAGCCATGCAAAACAAGATAAAATGAATTATCCTTATTGTACCAAATGAGTTGTAATTTGTTTGTAAAAGGCTCCCAGCTTCCCCAGCTTTTTTGTACTTAAGCCCCTTTCAATTCAAGGTACTATAGAGAATTTTGCAACCAGAGAAAGTCCACAGTTCTATAGCATAAGGAGATTAAAACTGCAATAAATGGCTTTACAAATTAAAAATGTTCAACTTTTAAGGTGAAAATTATAAATGTTAAATATTACATTGATGGGAAACCTCTGTCTTATTTAGACGAATTGCCATTAAAGGGAGTGAAGTTTAATTACATGAAATACGGCAATGGATTTCCAAAGAAAAAGTGCCTACAATCTACTTTCCACTGCTTCTTTACCTTTTTTTTTTTTTTTTTTGCATTAGCATTTTCCCTTTCTTCCTCAAACAGTGTAGGTTTCAATTTAAACATGTAACTAATAATTATTTGGACGTCCATTTCTAGTTAACAAATCAGTTCCATCTTCATGATTTCCTTTGGTGTCCCAAACAGCTCCTGAAATGCAGGTTATTACTTTCTCTTCAGAAAAGGTAAATAACTCTCCCTATTACAGGCCATCAGCAGACCCAAGGAAGACATGAATGAAGACATGAAGACATGGATGAAGACATGAAGACATAAATATCTTCATCGGGTCTGCTGATGGCCTGTAATAGGGAGAGTTATTTACCTTCTCTGAAGAGAAAGTAATAACCTGCATTTCGGGAGCTGTTTGGGACACTAAAGGAAATCATGAAGACCCAATGAAGACATTCATGTCTTCACTGGGCTGCTGATGGCCTGTAACTGGGAAAATTAATTATACATGGTTCATGCTCAGCCTCTGAAAGACACTGGATTTTATCAAATACTCAATACCTCTGGATACCTTATCAAACACCCAATACCTCTGAAAACTAGTGGTGACCAAACTTGCGGGCCTCTGGTGTAACCCGCTGTGGCTAAAAACGAGGCTATGTTTTCACCAATCCCCATCTCTTTCTGCCCTTGAATGAACACCTAGGAATCTTAAATTCCCCATCCTCCTTTGCAGTCATGGGATCTAGGATTTGCAGACTAGGATTTGGCCAATAAAATGTGAGCAGAAGTAATACTTGCCTTGTCCAGGCCTGGCCCCTAAAATTCCCCATGCAATCTTCTATGGACTCTCCTTTTCCTTTTTCATCAGCCTGATACTGATACCTAGTGAACTCCAAGGTCCTAGGGGATAGCAGACCTGAGCCATGGAAGCAGCCAGGCCGGGACCAGAGTCCACCTACATCGGTCTGTGACACCAGAGGGTAGTAACCCTCTGCAGTGTTAAGCTACTGAAGTTTGGGGATTGTTTGTTCCAGCAATTAGCATACCCTGACTAATGCATCTTCCAAAACAGACTTCCGTGAATTCTGGCGCTATGATTCTATCTTCCAAGTAAAGCAAACATACGCAGTTAGAGCTGGCACCAGTCAGAATTGTGAAGCAGGGGAAACTGGTCTTTGAACTATCCTTCTTTCCCTTTCAGACTTGTTTTCCCCTCTTAGCATTTCCTCCCTCTGAGCACCAAATGTTCTCAGGCTGCTCAGTCTCGTCTGTCTCAAGAAAATAGATTCAAGATATTCATTATCCATTCTTTCTCTTAACCATTACCTACTGAATACCACCCATGGTGGTGTGGTGAGCTGCATGCTACCTGGGCAATTTTGGACAAAGTCTTTAACGTCTCACATTGAATGTATCCTCATCTGTAAAATGGGAATGACTCTATCCCCCTCCATACTGTTGCAATGATTACAGACAACAAGGGAAATGTCACAATGGAACCTGCAACACAGTAGGAACTCAGAAAAAAAAGGGGTAACTCCTCTGTGTATTACACTCATTGTTACAGTCATAGCATGATATTTGACACCAAAAGAGTACAAAATGTATATAAAACAGGATGCCTTCTCTCTGAAATATATAATCCAGATTGGGAAGAAAATCTTATGAAAATAAAATGCAGTATTTCATTACTAAAACAAATATAGCCAAATTTTTGAGAAAGGTGAGTTATATGGGCTAGAATCAACACTTGCAAAGTACTGGTGATTTAAGACATAGTGATGTTAAATTTCAAAGGAGACTAACAGAAAGGTTCATGATTAACCCAAGGGAATAAACTGCTGCACCTTAACATTTTTCATGTCACATTGTGTAAGGAGGTACCCTGTTCCCGGCTTCTTTATTGATTCAGTTAATTCTGTGTCAATCCTGATATAGATGTCACTAAAATCAAACAAACCCTAGTATAACAGTGGTAGGGGACAAGGTTTTATTTTACTTTGTAAATTTCTGGCATGGACTGGGCATGGTGGCTCACGGGCCGGGTGTGGTGGCTCACACCTGTAATCCCAGTACTGTGAGAGGCCGAGGTGGGCAGATCACTTGAGGTCAGGAGTTTGAGACCAGCCTGGGCAACATGGTGAAACCCCATATCTACTAAAGATATAAAAATTAGCTGGGCGTGGTGGCAGGCACCTGTAATCCCAGCTACTCAGGAGGCTGAGGCAAGAGAATCACTTGAACCTAGAAGGCGGAGGCTTCATTGAGCCAAGATCGTGCCACTGCATTCCAGCCTGGGAAAAAGAGTGAGACTCTGTCTAAAAAAAAGAAAAAAAGAAAAGAATAGAAAAGAAAAGAAAAGAAAAGAAAAGAAAGAAAGAAAGAAA
>PVKP010003679.1:0-106059 GCA_004027715.1 Plecturocebus donacophilus | reverse complement strand
CCCACAACCAATCGAGCTGTTTCACTCCCTATAAAAACCCCCTGTCTAAAAATAGCCCAAGTAATTCCCACCAATAACAGGCCAAGTCCTAGGTCAAGGCTTGTAACTTACCCAATAGCAGTCTTGCTCTCCCACAACCAATCGAGCTGTTTCACTCCCTATAAAACCCCCTGTCTGAGAGGAGTCTGTGCGACTTCTCTGGCCCCTCCTGTCCGGACCGCAGAACCTCACCCAAGAGACTGAATAAATTCCCTTGCATTGGATTATTTTGGTGCTGGCCTCAGTTTCTTCATTTTATCCTTGGAAACAAACCTCACACTGACAAGTGCCCAAAGTGGTCAGAACACAGTTTGGTTTTGTACACATTAGGGAAATGTAAGACATCAATCAACATATGTAAGATGAACATTAGTTCAGTCCAGAAAGGTGGGACAACTTAAAGTGGGGAGGGGCTTCCAAGTCATAGGTAGATAAGACAAATGGTTGCATTCTTTTACATTTCTGATTGGCCTCTCCAAAGAAGGCAGAAGGATACACATTTATCTCAGTGAGCTGAGAGTAACTTTGAATGGAATGAGAGGCAGGTTTGCCATAAGCAGTTCCCAACTTGACTTTTACTTTTAGCTTGTGATTTCAGGGCCCCAATGCTTATTTTTCTCTCACAGTTTTTAGGTGTGCCCTGAATAAAAGCCTGCTCTTGTAATCCCATTATTAACCTTGCTGAAAATCAAGCACGTGAAGTCATACAGTGATTGACTGAATTATTATGCAAGTTAAACTCTCATCCTCTAAGGATATGTTAGGGGATCACTTTCTGTTAAAGTGAGGGCATTGACTGGGAAACAACAAGATCCTGTAAGTTGAGATGGAGGTGTATGGAAAGAATGAAACTGGGGACACTGAGCCCCTAAATTCTGATGAGATTTTTTTGTTTGGTTGGTTTGTTAGTGAAAAAGGTCTCTTTAGCCCCAATTAAAACATCCTCCTCACCTCCATTTATGTAATAGGGTACTCCAGAGAAACAGAACCAAAAAGATATATATAATATATAAGAGGAGACTTGTCATGGGTGTTAATAGTGTTTATTCTTGGCCCTGAAACAAAACCTTTATCATTCATAAAGGCACTCTTTTAACCATGTTAATTAGCCATAAGTGCATTGATTTAGAGTCTTTGTTATTAAATCTATACTGAATAAATGCAAAGAAAACAGGAAGTCGTTGTTGGTTAGCTGCAATCTCCCTCTAAGAGCAGCTAATGGCCTCCCTAGCCCACTTAAATTCACTATACTCTACTGTGTAAGTGTTTTTCATTTATCCGTCACTAAATCAAGATCTGCAGAACAGACTTCCTCAGGTAGTAATCAACATCTCACATGAGAATTGGTGAATGTGATCATGAATGAGGCTCAGTGGTTCCACAACACGCCTTTCACAACTTGGAGCACTGGGAAAGCCAGTGGTATAATTCAATCCAAGTTTGAAGGCTTGAGAACCAGGAGCTCAAGATGCTCAAGGGCAGGAGAAGGTGGATGTCTCAGTTAAAGAAGCGAGAGGGGATTCACTTTTTCTCCCCCTTTTGGTTCTATTCAGGGGAGCCCACAATGCTGAGGATCGATCTTCTTTACTTTGTCCACTGACTCAAATACTAATCTATTCTGGAAACATACAAAATAGACACACCCAGAAATAATGTTCTACAAGGTATCTTGGTATCACTTTACCCAGTCAAGCTGACACACAAAAATAATCATCAAAAATACATGCATGGCTTATATATGGTCTCTCTTTTTTATTCTATTGATCTCTATATGCCAATACCACATCATTTTGATTATTATTCCAGCTTTAAAATTGCCTTCAATATCACAGTCAGTTCCCCAATATGAATCTTTTTTTCAAAGTTGTTTTGATTGTTCTATATTCTATTCTGTATATTTTATATGAATTTTGACGTCTTTAAATCAGTTCTTTAATGTCTACAAACAAAAATTCTCTGTAATTTTTATTGAAGTGGGCTTAAATCTATAAATCAGTTTGAGGAGAATTGATATGTTAACAATATGGAATCTTTTGATTATGGGAACAGTATCTTTTACATTATTTAAGTTAATGTTTTCAGCTACGTTTTGTGATTTTCAGACTAAAATTTTTGTACATCAGATTTTTGTAAAATTTTTGTCAGATTTATCTTTGAGTATTTTATATTTTTGATTTGATTGTAAATCTATTTTTTGAAATTCTAGTATTGAATTCTTCACTGATAGCTTATAGAAACACAATTGATTTTTGAATTTTGAATTTCTCCTGCTACCTTGCCGAACTTACCTTTTGGTTATTTTAACTTTTTTAAATATTGTATTTGATTTTCTGTAAAAATGATATGCCATCTAATCAAAGACTTTCACTTATTGCTTTAGCATTTGTATGCCTTGACTCCTTTTTTTTAATATAATTTATTGCACTACTAGATATTATTTCTAGTGAAATGATGAGTAGAAGTAGTGGAAGAGGGTATTCTTGCCATGTTTCTGATACTATGATAAATTAATTCAATTTTTCATGTTTAAGTGTGATGTCACTGGCATACTTTTTATAGATGCTCATAATAAGTTTGAAGAAGACCACTCCTGTTCCTACTTTGCTGAGGGTTTTTATAAGGAGCAGGCAGACTTTAACAAGGATTGACAAAGATGTATAAAATTGGACAGTTCAAATATTGCTAGTGGAAAAATAGAATAGTAAAACCATTTTTAACAACACCATGGCAGTTTCTTAATCAGTTAAAAATAGGCTTACCATATGACTGAGAGTCCACTACTGTGTATCTCTCCAAGAAAATGCATATATCCATATACTTTTGTACAATAATGTTCATAGCAACATGATTTATAATAGCCAAAAGTAGAAGCAAGCTAAATATTTATCATCTGATGAATGGATGAACAAAATGTGGCATATTCATGCTATGAAATCTCATTTGGCAGTAGAAAGGAATGAAGAACTGATATATATAACAACATGGATGAACTTCAAAAACATTATGCTCATGAAACAAAGATATTCAAAAAGCACATATAGTATTATTTCATTTTTATGAATATCCCAGAAAAGCCAATGCTGAGAAGAGAAAATAAACTAGTGTTTTCCTAAGACTGGAGGTAGAAATAGAGAGTGACTGAAAGTGGGCACAAGCTATTTTTTTAGGATTATGGAAATGTTTCAAAATTAGATTGTGGTGATAGTTTTACTACTCTGTAAGTATACTAAAATTCATTATAGTATACATTTGAAGGAGGTTATTTTTATGGCTTATAAATTATATGTTAAAAGTGTTAAAACTGTGAAGCTACTAACATAGGTAAGGGAATTTGAAAAGGTAGAAGATATAAAGGCAAAAAAAATAGCATTTTCTTCTATATGTTTACAATATAGTATATAGTGACAGATACTTAAGCAAAGAAATATATTTAAATGCTAAGGTGACATAATGATCATAATTGTAAGTTGATAATAAAGAAATATTTCTCTATTTAATAATAAATTTATATGAGTTCCATTTTGAAAATCTCCCTTTTTATGAATTATAGATATTTAATTTAATCTTACTATTTTCTGGATGATAGGTATAAAGGGAAGAAAATTAGAATGTGAAGAGTGAATAGTCACATTCAGATATTACCAAATGGATATTTGACCAAAAGTAAATAAAAAGTAAAATTTACTTGTCTGTTGCTATAGTCTGAATATTTGAGTCTTCCCTAAACTTATATGGTTAACCTAGTTCACACTGTGATGGTTTTAGGAGTGGGTGAGCTTTAATAGATGGTTACATCATGAGAGTGGAACCCTCATGAATGTGATTAGTGCATTTATAAGAGGCTGAAGAGACCAGAGTTTTCTTTCAATTAGTTGAGGACACATAAGAAGTTTCCATCTATGAACCAGGAAGGGAACCATCACCAGATCCTGAATTTGCTGGTGTTTTTATCCTTGACTTCCCATTCCAGAACTGTGATAAATAAATTTATGTTGTTTCTAATCTACCCAGTTTATAATATTTTAAATATAGCCAAATGGACCAAGACATTCATATTGCTCAATTACAATAGTAGGTAAAGTGCTTTTCAGACTCATGACATAGTAAAGTCTTTGAAATCATATGCCAGTTTATCCAGACACATTAAAGTGAAAACTTGTAAACAACACTTCGTGGGAGAATTTCTTTTTAACCACATGATAGAATCTCTTGGTCTAAAGTGTGAGTCAATTTGTGTTCTGCAGTAAATATTGACTCTGAACATAAGTTTAGCATGCTAATTGTTTTCTATGTTGGTATTTAGACTATCCTAAGCTCTAAGTGTAAATGCATATAAATTAGACAAATTATTCTTTCAACCTAATTGCCCATAATACTTAAATAAGTCACACATAATGCATCACGTGTTTATCTATACGACAACATAATTATAGCAGATAAACATATGCCACAAATTATTAATCCATTTGTTTACATGTTAATTTGTTCATTTATTCATTTTTTCATTCATCTATTTATTTGATGTAACTAGTGTTTATAATATTCTAAATACTTGTATTTTTATGACATTGATGATATTCATCTTTTAAAATAGGCCACTTGATACTTGATACTAATCTTATGTTAACTACTAAAATAAGCTAAAATTTAAATGTTAGCTAACATAGTACCTTAATAAAAATATAATAATCTCTTTAAGTGGTTTTATCTGATATATTTTCATAGCATATTGAAATGATATCATTTCTACTAATAAGGTGTGGGTTTTAATACTTTCTTTCTTATTTAAAAGCAATAATACCAAAATTTTTATTTACTGTAATACCCATGAGTTATGTATTATTTTTAGAAAAAACTACTATACACACACATATCTAAGCATATACATATCTATTTATATATTAAGCTATATCTAGAGAGAGAGAGAATAAACTTTTCTCACAGAACATCCAGAATAGTTTTCTTCAAAACATACCATGTCATTTACTCCTTCTACTCAAGAAGCACCAATGGCTTACTATTGCTGTCAGAGTAAAATCCAGATGAACTACTTATATAGATGGGATCATCTTCTACCATGTTCCTACTTGCTCAGGTCTTTCCAAATTCACTGACCTACTTGATACATGTCATAACAACAGATATGATCAGGACCTTTGTACTTCTTGATCTCTCTGACAGAAATACTGCCACAAATATCTGCATGGCTCACTATGGACTTTCTTTTCTTTTTTTTTTAAATTGTACTTAGGGCTTTGGGGTACATGTGCACATCATGCATCCCGCAGGGTTGTTGCATGGGCACATATGTGCCACGGTGGTCTGCTGTCTCCATCCCCCACCCACTGTCTACATCAAGCATTTCTCCCGATGTTATCCCTTCCCACCCTCCCTGTCCCCTGCTGTCCCTCCCCTCCCCTCCTCCCCCGCCCACACCTAGCCTGGTGAGTGTTGTTCTCTTCCTTATGCCAAAGTGTTCTCATTGTTCATCACCTGCCTATGAGTGAAAACATGCAGTGCTTGATGGGCATTTGGGTTGGTTCCAGATCTTTGCTATCTTAAACAGCACCACAATGAACATACATGTGCATATGTCTTTATAATAGAATGATTTATAATCCTTTGGGTATATACCCAGTAATAGATTGCTGGGTGAAATGGAATTTCTATTTCTAGATCCTTGAGGAATCGCCACACTGTCTTCCACAATGGTTGAACTAATTTACACTCCCACCAACAGTGTAAAAGTGTTCCTTTTTCTCCACATCCTCTCCAGCATCTGTTGTCTCCAGTTTTTTAATGATCGCCATTTTAACTGGCATGAGGTGGTATCTCAATGTGGTTTTGATTTGCATTTCTCTAATGACCAATGATGATGAGCATTTTTTCATTATGTTTGCTGGGGCATATATGTCTTCTTTTGAAAAGTGTCTGTTCATATCCTTCACCTACTTTTGAATGGGTTTGTTTTTTTCTTGTAAATCTGCTTTAGTTCTTTGTAGGTTCTGGATATTATCCCTTTGTCAGATGGGTAGATTGCAAAAATTTCTTCCCATTCTGTTGGTTGCTGGTTCACTCTAACAATTATTTCTTTTGCTGTGCAGAAGCTTTTAATTAGATCCCATTTGTCTATTTTGGCTTTTGTTGCTATTGTTTTTGGTGTTTTAGTCATGAAATTCTTGCCTGTGCCTATGTCCTGCATGGTTTTGCCTAGGTTTTCTTCTAGGTTTTTTATGATGTAAGGTCTAATGCTTAGATCCTTAATACATCTGGAGTTATTTTTTGTATAAGGTAACAGGAAGGCATCCAGTTTCAGCTTCCAGCATACGGCTAGCCAGTTTCCCCAACACCATGTATTAAATAGGGAATCCTTTCCCCATTGCTTGTTTTTGTCAGGTTGGTCAAAGATCATATGGTTCTAGATGTGTGGCATTGTTTCCAAAGTCTCTGTTCTGTTCCATTGGTCTATATCTCTGTTTTGATTACTGTAGACTTATAATATAGTTTGAAGTCAGGTAGTATGATGCCTCCAGTATTGTTCTTTTTGCTTAGGATTTCTAGGCTATGTGGGCTCTCTTTTGGTTCCATATGAAGTTTAAGGTGGTTTTTTCCAGTTCTGTGAAGAAGGTCAATGGTAGCTTGATGGGGATAGCACTGAATCTATAAATTACTTTGGGCAGTATGGCCATTTTCACAATATTGATTCTTCGTAACCATGAGCATGGAATGTTTTTCCATCTGTTTGTGTCCCCTCTTATTTCCTTGATCAGTGGTTTGTAGTTCTCCTTGAAGAGATCTTTCACATCCTTTGTTAATTGTATTCCAAGATATTTTACTCTCTTTGTAGCAATTGTAAATGGGAGTTTGCTCATGATTTAGCTCTCTGTCTGTTATTGGTGTATATGAATGCTTGTGATTTCTGCACATTGATTTTGTATCCTGAGACTGCCGAAGTTGCATATCAGCTTGAGGAAGTTTTGGGCTGAGAGGATGCAGTCTTCTAAATATACAATCATGTCGTCTACAAATAGGGACAATTTGACTTCTTTTCCTAATTGAATGGTCTTTATTTCTTTTTCTTGCCTAATTGCTCTGGCTAGAAGTTCCAATACTATACTGAATAGGAGTGGTAAGAGAGGGCAACCTTGTCTAGTGCCAGTTTTTAAAGGGAATGCTTCTAGTTTTTGCCTGTTCAGTATGATATTGGCTGTGGGTTTGTCATAAATAGCTTTTATTATTTTGAGATACATTCTATCCATACCTAGTTTATCGAGAGTTTTTAGTGTAAAGGGCTGTTGGATTTTGTTGAAGGCCTACCCTGTATCTATTGAGATAATCATGTGTTTTTTTTTCCTTTGGTTTTGTTTGTGTGGTGGATTACATTTATAGATTTGTGTATGTTGAACCAGGCTTGCATCTCCTGGATGAAGCCTACTTGATCGTGGTGGATAAGCTTTTTGACGTGTTGTTGCATTCGGTTTGCCATTATTTTATTGAAGATTTTTGCATCAATGTTCATTATGGATATTGGCCTGTAGTTTTCCTTTTTAGTTGTGTGTCTCTGCCAGGTTTTGGTATCAGGACGATGTTGGTCTCATGGAAAGAGTTAGGGAGGATTCCCTCTTTTTGTATTGTTTGGAATAGTTTCAACAGGAATGGTACCAGCTCCTCTTTGTACATGTGGTAGAATTTGGCTGTGAACCTGTCTGGACCTGGACATGGTTGGTAGGCTATTAATTGTTGCCTCAACTTCAGACCTTCTTATTGATCTATTCAGGGTTTCAACTTCTTCCTGCCTTAGTATTGGGAGTGTGCAAGTGTCCAGAAATTTATCAATTTTTTCCAGATTTGCTGGCTTATGTGCATAGAGCTGTTTGTAGTAATTTCTGATGGTAGTTTGAATTTCCGAGGATCAGAGGTGATCTCCCTTTTATCATTTTTTATTACATCTATTAGATTCTTCTCTCTTTTTTTATTAGTCTAGCTAGTGGTCTGCCTAATTTGTTGATCTTTTCAAAAAACCAGCTCCTGGATTTATTGATTTTTTGAAGGACTTTTTGTGTCTCTATCTCCTTCAGTTCTGCTCTGATCTTAGCTATTTCTTGTCTTCTGCTAGCTTTTGAGTTTTCTGGTCTTGCTCCTCTAGCTCTTTCAATTTTGACAATAGGATGTTGATTTTAGATCTTTCCTTATTTCTCATGTGGGTATTTATTGCTATAAATTTCCCTCTAGACACTGCTTTAAATGTATCCCATAGATTCTGGTACATTGTGTCTTCGTTCTTGTTGGTTACAAAGAACATTTTTATTTCTGCCTTCATTTCCTTGTTTATCCATTTATCATTCAGGAGCTAGTTGTTCAGTTTCCATGTGATTATGCTGTTTTGAGTGCTTTTCTTAAACCTGAGTTCTAATTTGATTGCACTGTGGTCTGAGAGATTGTATGATTTTCCATTCTTTTGCATTTGCTGAGGAGTGATTTACTTCCAATTACGTGGTCAATTTTAGAGTGGGTGCCATGTAGTGCTGAGAAGAATGTATATTCTGTGGATTTGGGGTGAAGTGTTCTGTAAATGTCTATTAGGTCCACTTGGTCCAGATCTGCATTCAACTTCTGGATATCTTTGTTGACTTTCTGTCTGATTGATCTGTCTAATATTGTCAGTGGAGTGTTAAAGCCTCGCACTGTTGTGTAGGAGTCTAAGTCTCTTTGTAGGTCGTTAAGAACTTGCTTTACATGCTGGGTGCTCCTGCCTTGGGTATATATATATTTAGGATAGTTACCTCTTCTTGTTGCATTGATCCTTTTACCACTATGTAATGCCCTACTTTGTCTCTTTTGATATTTGTTGGTTTGAAGTCTGTTTTATCAGAGACTAGGATTGCTACCCCTGCTTGTTTTTGCTCTCCATTTGATTAGTAAATCTTCCTCCATCCCTTTATTTTGAGTCTATGTGAGCCTTTGCACGTGAGGTGGGTCTCCTGAATGCAGCACACTGATGGGTCTTGACTTTTTATCCAGTTTGCCAGTCTGTGTCTTTTGATTGGGCCATTTAGGCCATTTACATTCAATGTTAATATTGTTATGTCTCAATTTGATCCTGCCATTTTGTAACTGGCTGGTTGTTTTGCCTGTTATTTGACACAGTTTCTTCATCGCATCTTTGTTTTTTACCATTTGGTACGTTTTTGCAGTGGCTGGGACTGGTTGTTCCTTTCCATGTTTGGTACTTCCTTCAGGAGCTCTTGTAAGGTAAGTCTTGTAGCAACAAAATCTCTGAGCAATTGCTTGTCCATAAAGGGTTTTATTTCTCCTTCACTTATGAAGCTGAGTTTGGCCAGATATGAAATTCTGTGTTGAAACTTCTTTTCTATAAGGATGTTGAATATTGGCCCCCATTCCCTTCTAGCCTGTATGGTTTCTGCAGAGAGATCCACTGTGTCTGATGGTCTTTCCTTTGTGGGTGATTTGACCTTTCTCGCTAGCTGCCCTTAGGATTTTTTCTTTCATTTCAACCCTGGTGAATCTGAAGATTATGTGCCTTGGGGTTGCTCTTCCTAAGGAATATCTTTGTGGTGTTCTCTGTATTTCCTGGATTTGAATGTTGGCCTGCCTTATTAGGTTGGGGAAGTTCTCTTGGATAATATCCTGAAGAGTGTTTTCCAACTTGGATTCATTCTCCCCATTACATTCAGATACGCCAATCAACCGTAGATTAAGTCTTTTCACATAATCCCATAGTTCTTGGAGGCTTTGTTTTTTTCTTTTCACTCTTTTTTCTCTATTCTTGCCTTCTCATTTTATTTCACTGATTTGATCTTCTTTCTCTGATATCCTTTCTTCTGCTTGATTGATTTGGCTGTTGAAATTTGTGTTTGCATCGTGAAGTTCTCGTGCTGTGTTTTTAAACTCCACTAAGTCATTTATGTTCTTCTCTAAGCTGGTTATTCTAGTTAGCATTTAGTATAACCTTTTTTCAAGGTTCTTAGTTTCTTTGCTTTGGGTTAGAACATGGTCTTTTAATGCAGAGAAGTTTGTTATTACCCACCTTCTGAAGCCTGCTTCTGTCAATTCATCAAACTCATTTTCTGTCTTGTTTTGTTCCCTTGATGGTGAGGAGTTGTGATAGCTGGGAAGGAAAGAGGTGCTCTGGTCTTTGATGGTTTCATCCTTTTTGTGCTGGTTTCTTCCCATCTTTGTAGATTTATCTCCCTTTGATCTTTGAAGTTGGTGATTTTGGGAGAAATCTCTGAGTGGACATCCTTTCTGTTGGGGTTGGAGCTATATCTTTTTTCACCTGTAGAGGTGCTGCTGGGCTGCCTGGGATTCAGACAGGTTGCTGGGTGGGTGGTCTTCCCCTGGAGTTTGTTTGCAGGTGAGATTAGCCCAGCCTTCCCAATGGTGTCTCTCCTTCCCCAAGCTTGATCTTCCCTGTTGGGGTCAAACTGGTGTTTTCACTGTCAAGCTTTCTAGCACACAGCCTTCAGTTTGAGTTTTATGGGGGTAGGGTCTGTCAGGCATTACAGCCTGTTTCCTTGCTTTCAACTCTGCCTCTTTCTGTGGAACGGGTTGTTCCATCCTGCTGGTGTTGGTCCAAACTTCCACCCAGGTCCATGCAGATAACTTGTGGCACCAGGTGGGAGCCTTTGCTCAGATTTGCATCGACAATCCACAGTGCCCCTTAGTCTGGTGGGGCTCTCATGGACCATGGGTTGCAGGAGGGATGAGGTAAGCACAGGAACTGAATTGGAGCACTGAGGGTGTGAAGTCCCTGACCTTCCAAGCCAGCTGCATGTTCCAGATGGGAACGTGCCCTGCTCTGTCTCGGTTTTCCATCCCTGGGTGGCTCTTGCCCTGCTTCAGCTCCTTTCCTGGGCTATTTTCAGAGTCCTACCAGTCCCACTGAAATGAACCTGGTACCTTGCTTGGAATTGGGAAGTCCTCTAGCCCTCTGCATCACATTCACTGGGAGCTGCATTCTGATGTTGCCTCCTCTCAGCCATCTTGGCAAGGTCCCTGGACTTCCTTGATGATTCCAAATGAATTAATGAAAATATGATCAGCTTATCTCCCCTTTCCTGTTAAAATGTTCTGGAGTATACTTACTGTGGGTTTGTTTTTTGTGTCTGCACATGTGATCTAACATAGATACTTGTGCATATTGGTTGGTGGTTAAAAATGCAATCAGGCTTTCAGCTTTTAGCCTGAGAAATACTAGAATAAAAGAAGGAAAGTCTGGTGACTCAGTGTCATATATTACACAAAATCATGATATGCTATGAATATTCATTAAGACAGAATTTTTCTGGATAATTTAACCTTTTTTGATGAACTATTTTATTGGCAAAAAAAAAAATATTGTTATTGCATACCTTCCATTGGCAAACACCCTGGTTTTCATGTTTCTGTACAGAGTGATTGTCATCTAAATGGGAATGCATCCCCTCCCATACTGTTCACAGATAATTGTTCTTTTGTAGCTGGATATAAATTATATGAAAATTATCCTGCTTTATTTAATATGACTGGTTCAAAACTGCATGTTTGAAGAGGGATTATTCTGTTTGTCTGCATAAGAATGAAGGACATGCTGTATTATAGAAAAGAAAGGAAAATAGAAGAAAACACTCATGAGGGTACATTATTAGTTTTCTAATTACATTTAAAGAGCTTTTTCGAGGCCCTAGCTTATAGAACCTATTGGTATAACTTTACAACCATCTGAATTTTTATTACATTGGCTTAATGTACTTATCTGGATTTGAAAGGACAAGGCATTTGGTTAATTAAAACAGATAGTTTTCTTGAGTTGCTAGGAGATAGCAAAGTACTATTTTATTTTGTATGATTATTTTCCACTGGGCTTTCAATTTCACTAAAAGGACCTCACAGTGTCTGGAGTGGAATGAAGGCAATTGTTATATGGGTCTTTGAAATAAATTGGAGTGCTTTCTTTAATTTATTTATCCTTAAGATTGGTATTAGTATTCTTGTGGTCTTTGAAACCCAAGTTTCTGTACTCTATGCCTAATAATTTTGTTGTTGTTCTAGAATAAACTTTCACCATAATATATTGTTATCTTGTATGATTTTAAATAATATTCTAAGACTCCTGCTGTGATTTAGCCAGTAAATATGTATTTTTTGAATTTTCACAATACATTAAAAGAACATTTGTTATAGTACCAATACAATCCCTTCTTCTACAGGTTGAGGTAAAGAAAAGTGGTAAATCTTAACAGATTCTCCTTTCTAGAGTAATTTTGCTGACATGGCATATTTATGAATAGTGCAGCAACCTCATTAGTGGTATATAGGAAAGAACCATTAAATCAGGTTTGTTAAGTTAAAAACAAAATGTCCTTTTCACTTGTGCTAAAATGTTCTACAATTGCTCTATTCCATTTTTTTTTTTTTTCAGGATTGACTTTCTCTGAACACAAAAATGGGGCTTCTGTTTTAAGATTAAATGGCCTGGTCTCTACAGACACTGTGTTTGTTCAGTTGGGCTGTCTTATTCCACATCAATGTATCTGGGAAACCCAACTCAGTCTAGACCCAAAAAGACAGATTGGGCAAAGTACTGATAGAAGACATGGCTTGACTCATATAAAGTAGCCATGAGCTCTCATTCAGTAATCGAACTGATTTAAGAACATGTCTATGGACTATATCAGTTCTCAAAACACTGTAATAGCCTGTATTTCTAGAGATATGAGTATGACTAGAAGAACTATGAAAACTCCTGGATTACTTCTAATGTGATATGAATTATTTTAACTGGACTTTCAAATTGTTTTTAATTATTTAAAAATATTATATGTAATATAGGCTTAAACCTAGTTTGTGTATGTATAAATTCTTTTATACAGTTATAGAAAGGATCGAGAACTGTGGGTGACATTCTCATTAGTGTGGATGTCTTTATTGATGTTTTGTGTAATGTATTCAGGTGACAAAGTAAAAAGAAATGCGTGCTTGCTAATGAGAAATTGAGCAGGATGATACTTTGGGCACTATCTGTTTTGGAAATACTGTGGCTAAAAAATTACTTGTTAGAAATTTTATTGTGAACCAACCAATAGTGGTGTATTATATCAGGGCACCAGAGTTATTTGCACTCAGGAAAACTACTTAGCTAACACATATTTAAGCAGTATCTAACTCACCAGAAGTTACAGATAAAATGGTTCTTAGGGGAAATTAACACAAAGAGAACAATGAACTCAGCATTTTCCTTATTTATTCAAACAAGAGCAAATTACTCAGTCTGGAACCAACAATGTTGATAAGGTGATAAGACCAATTCATATTGAATATCATTACTTATTTAGCAATCAGTTTGGTAAGACTTTTAGTCAATTCCACATCAATTGAAATAAATATAGATTTTTCTCATGAACCACCATTAACATTTATTTATTTATTGCTGAGTTGTAAAAGAGTCTTAGTCCTCAAAAACCAATTTAGTGGAGAAACATATGCAGTCCATTTAGCAATAGCATAGGTCACAGGGGACCAGTTTCAAATCTTAGCTTTCTAAAAAGAGATAGCATTCTTCTCCAGAAAAGGCAGGTTTGAGGATGTTTCTGGATGTACTTGGCATACATATTTGGTTTACGGCATCATTATGACTACTTGACATAATTAAACATAATATTCATAGAGTATAGTTACTTTTATCATCAAAATTTCTAATTGTGAGCTTTACATTCTTCATGAAGTTGTAGACAACAGAGCCTAGAAAATTTGAGAGGGTAATTTGTAGGAGTTAGCTGGCAGAATTGCTCTACGAGTTTGGGTAAATGGTCATCATCTCTAACATTCTGCTGCCTTTAAGCTAAGGCTAGTGTAAAAGAGTCTGACAGTATTTTGACTTTCTGGGAATAATAAAATTAATAGATAATTCTTATTAAAATAGAGTTTTTACTTTGAAACAGAAAATGAACTCATGACTTTTATAGATTTGATATGTTTCAGCTAGTTGTAACTTCATTTTATACTTAGGCTGATATATCACAATAAGTGATATTCAACTAAACCTAAATAAGTTCATAAAGTGAGTAATTATACTTTAAATAAATCTTTTAAAAAACTGACAATTTTGCCTTTTGTTTTTATCTGATAAAAATTAATAAACATGTCTATTACAACTAAGATACAATAATAAAAGTGCAAAAAGAACAACAAACTTTAGTGTATGTCATTCAAGAAATTTTTCTTTTTATCATTATTTATTTATTTCTTTAGAGACACAGTCTCACTCTGCCACACAGGCTGGACTGCAGTGGCATGATCTTGGTGCACTACAATCTCCACCTCCTGGGTCTAAGCAATTTACCTACCTTAGCCTCTTGAGTTGCTGGGACTACATGGATGTGCTACCATGCCCAGCTAATTTTTGTAATTTTAGTAGAGACAGGGTTTTGGCATATTGGCCAGGCTGGTCTCAAATGCTTGACCTCAAGTGATATGCCCTACTCGGCCTCTCAAAGTTCTGGGATTACAGGTGTAAGCCACTGCTCCTGGCCCAAGAAATGTTTCTTTTAATACAAGCTACTTTATATAAGAATGTAACTGGAGTATCTAGCAAATGTGAATGTGTTTGTACAATCACTTTTTAAAATAATATAAAATAAAGTATTCATATGAGCAGAAAAGGCTTACATGAGTAATAACATTTTATATTGTAACTGCTTTTCAAAAGTAAGTGGAATTAAATAGAATTTGTTATATTAAAGTCAGAAGAGGTAAGCCTGACAGAGGGTATGGGGGATAGAGGTAGCTTGCTTATTTTAAGTTTGCTGACAGGATTTTTGGGTACATTTAGTACTAACTCTTATTTTAGTTAATAGCCAAAAATTATCTTAATATTAAAAATTTTTAAAATCTCTTTGATTTGGAAACAAAATATTCTGAGTTAGTTAAATATCTCTTTGTGCTAGGTTTGTATTTTTATTAGTACATATCAATTGACATTAATGACAAATATATTTAGAATAACAATTGAAATTGTTTTCTATCATATAATTTCTTTTATTATAAATTATAGAAAACACATAATAAAGCATTTCTGGCCAGTGGAAGGAAAAGTAATCACATAATTTTGGATTTATTTCCTGGAATAACTCAGTTATAGTCATATATAGGACCTTTAATGTAGAATATGAACATATATAGTAATTTTAGTGACAATTACATGCCCTTATTAATTTACCAAAGGAGGATATATTTAGTATTGGAAAACTTGTTGATGAGACAGATTACAGAGACTAAAGAAAAATTTCTTATTTTTGTAGAGATAGGTTAACTTATTTAAAAAGCAGGTAAATTTCAAGTAATCATCCCAAGTAAAACATTTGAAAATTAAGTTTGTTTTAATAAAAGCCTCCAAATAATAAAGAAACTAAGAACCATATTTGACTTTATTGAGGAGTGATATTAGAAACCATCTGCTACGTGTGATGCGTGTGATGTGTGCTTGTTGCTCTTGGGGTGTCAATGCTTTATATTCTTTCAGCTGACAAAACAAGGAACTATATGTGTGTATACATATATATATATATATATATATATATGTTTCCATCTGTATCTATATTAAGCTAAATATGAGTTCATACTGATGTCTCCACCTCTAATCCATTACTACCTAGATCATTTAGCCTCCTCCATTTGCTGATCTGTAACATACACCACTCCAACAGTGAGAATACTGGTTGCACTATCCATCATTTATTATTTAGTTGTTCAATCTCAGTATGCATGTGTGGTGATTCCAGAGTTAATCTCATATCTCTGTAGGAGACAACTTTATCAACTATTTTATAATTATATGCAATTCTTTTTGCCTTTGGTTTTACAAACCTCATTCATTTCCAAACTACCAGATTAGTACATTTTTCCTAACTCCTTTCAGTGACAACATTAAGTAATTACAACACTAAATGCAATTGAAAATCATAGAAAACATATGATGTACACATTGCTGGTGGGAATGTAAAATGATACCACTACTCAGAAAAACAATTTATTCATTTATATTAATACTAACCATATGGCAACTACAAGATAAAGAAATTATATCATTAGGTAAATATAAAAACTTATATTCATACAAAACCTGTTTATGCATGCTATAGGAAATATTTTATTTTAATATACGATATTTTTAAATAGAAGTCTACTAGAAAATATATCAAATATAAGATTTCTAAACTTTACATAAAGTACAGAAATAGTCAAATTTGATTAATTAAAAAGTTAGCCATATATTACTTATAAAACATTCACTCATCTACAATATTAAGATACAGAAACATTAAAAGGAAAGGTACAGAGAAAGATTTACCATTCAAACATTATGCTCCAAAAGCAGGGATGGCTATCTAAATATCAGACAAGTATTAATGCCAAACAAATGACAGAGATATATCATAATTGTTAAAATATGAATTCTATGGTAAGATATAACAATTCTAAATTTTTATATACTTAATAGAATTTTTTTCCAAAAATATGAAGATTTGATAGAACTAAATGCTGAGGTAGAAAAATCCACAATTAAGATTTTAATAAGCCTTCTCAGTAACTGATACAACCAGCAAACAAAGATATCATTAAAAATACAGAAATTTAAATAACACAGTTTAATGTTGGTATATTTGAGACATATTAGAGCATCATATCCAATTTATACAAATTATAGTCTTTTCAAGTACCTGTTGAAATTAACACACTCCGCTGTAAAGCATGTAGCAACCAACATCAAAGATCTGAAATAATTTGAATGTATATTTTTCGAACATGTGGATTCACTAGAATGTAATATTATACAGCTAACTGGAAAGTCTCCAAATATTTGGAAATTGAGGTACTCGTATATGTTACTCACAGGGCAAGGAGGAAATCACAATATGTGTCAGAAAATGTTTTCAATGGAAGTGTAATGAGTAACAAAACCATAAATATTGTGGGTTTTAGGTATTACAATAACTAAATGATGTTTCTTGATAGTAAAAAATGGAAATTAATTTTAGCATTACTTATTCATATGATGAATAAATTGAGATACATTCAAATGATAGATATCACAGCAATGAAAATAAATGAAAAACATGTTTACACGATATCACAGATGAATACCTAGATATGATATTGAGGGAAAAAGCCAGACACTCCAGAATTCTGGTGGTATTTTATTCTACATATATTACATGTAAAATGGAAAAACTAGATTTTTATGATACAAGTCAGATAAGTGGTCATGCATACAGGTATACTCTTTATGGGGAGCAAAAGGGAGCATTTAACAATGCTGGAAATGCTTTATGGCTTGATGAGGTAGTGCTGACATACTAAAATGTGTGAAAATTCATACATATGTGAAAATTCAACAAGCCTTATGTTTAAGAATTATGTAATTAACCCTATATAAATTCTACCTCAATAAAAAATAAGGGATGGTAGTTTGTCATACAATATTCTATCTATCCATTTGACAAAATCCAATGTTGATAGGACTCTCTGTGAGACTAAGGAAACGCTAAGTCTGACATATTACTGCTAAGAGTACATTGGCACAAACACCTGGAGAGAAAATTGGCAGTATATATCAAAATTACACACACACATATATAAATATATATATAGTTTCCCCCAGCAATTTTATGTCTGGGTATTTATCTTCTGGATGTTTTTTCATACATGAAATGAAATATGTACTATTTTATTAATTTTAACTTTGTTTGAAACCGAAAAATATTATCGGCAACCCAAATTACCAGCAATGGAGAACTGGTTAAATAAATCAGTTTATCAACAAATATAATAAAACGTATGGGAAAATGAAAAGAATGAGGAAACATTATGGAAGATATTGAATTTTCTCCAAGATATATTGTTAGTCAAGAAACTGTGTAGGAAACAGAGTATCTGATTTTCTATCTTTTATATAAAAAATGACTAGAGATAAAATTTTATTTCTAGATTTACTTATACAAATATTAATTAATACTGGAAGGACACACAAGAATTTATTATCAATGAAGGGTGATTTTTAAATTTATAAAATATTTGTAGCCATGTGAATATATTCCATATTCAGATGTACTTTATACAAAAACATAGGAAACTATCCAGGAGACAGTCACTACTTTCAAACACAGCAAAAATATGTTAAAAGGCCTGGCTCTAGTATACAGTGGAAATAATGTGGCAAGGGGTAACATCTCCACTTAACATAAATAGATTATAACATTTTCTCCTTTGGAATCTCCAAGCACAGCTTCAGAATTTCTTTCATCATAGAAACATCAATATATACTAAATTATATAGAAATGAACATATTTTACATTACTGATACAGTTAAAAGAGATATCTGCAGACTAGCTGTGGAATGTATTTGTTTGCTCTCTTTTCTAGTATTCTTAATTTAGATTTTCTAAGATATCCTCTTCTTTTTCCAGACAGTTGATCACAGTTTGTGTCCTGCCAAAGCAAGTAGCAGAAGCAAAAGTCAACCCATGATCATCAGTTCTTTAACCTTAGGGCCTCTGGTTTATGGTGACAGAGGGAAAAAGAGAAGCCATTTTTTTTTTTTTACTCAATGTTGCCACCTACTGATCAAGACTTACTTTTGTAAGCCTGCTTCTACATAATTTAGCATAGTGAAGAACAGACATGCAGAAACCAATGTAAGGATTAAGAAATATAATTAGTTCTGTAATTATTATTTTTAGTAATAATTAAAATAAATTTCAATAAAAATAATAATTTTTTAAATTGAAGTATAATGTGCAAACAATACACAAACCCTGAGTGCACAGGCACATAGCGACATTACATAACCACCACCTGAAAATCAACATACAGAAAGTTTAATAATCTCAAAAAGGTTTTCAAGTCCCTTTCAAGTCAAGCTCTATTCTGAATAACTATACTCTGATTTTTATTACATCACTTAATTTGTCACCCAGTTTTCTTAAGGCTAATGCTTTGAGGGTTGTAACTACAATCATAGCAGAGAGGCAGACAGAGATAATAAAAAATAAAGAGTTTCTTTATAAATATGTTTAAAAATGCAAAAAAATAAGTTCCCATCTTTACAAGAGAAACTTGCACAGGAAGCAAATTAAAGACTCAACGTGAAATCCAACAGAGAACTGAGTTCACAGGACACATAGTCATTTTAAAATCTGGAGAGAGTCAAGCATAGAATCCAAGCATTTGTTTTCCCACGTAAATGATAGATTATACATGGACCAGAAAAGATATTAAACTAGAAATTGTGAGGAATTGCTGGAGGCTGGGTGTAGACTAGAGTGAGAGTCGGAGCTACTGGGAAATGCAGTTCTAGGGAGATGGTTATCTTTTCACAAGCTAATCCTCTAGAACCCCACATAAATGAGAGGAGAAAATTCAGAATATGAATTCTCATTATGCTAGGTAAAGGGTAGGAAAGGCAGCCAATTCAAAACCTATTCCATAGTCCTAAATGTGCAGGAGGAAGATTATGACCAGGAAGCACTGGTGATATACCAATGCTGAATTTGGAACTCCTCCCTGATTTATCTGCCTAGTTTCTCCAAAAGAGAAAAATTCCTTAAATTGCAGGGTGGAGGCCCTTAGGGACATACACAGAGAACAATGGTGAGATTATCTCCTGCAGCTAAGAAACAAGGATATTTGCAGGGGTCATGGTGGAGGTATTCTAAGTTTTGGTGGTGGTAATCAGAACTAAGCATCATCACAAAGGGAAGACTCAAAGCTTAGATATAAGACACAAACAAGAAAGGTAGAGGAATTTGAAGGTTTGGATGGCCACTGGCAAGAAACTTTAATACTGGCTGGGCACAGTGGCTCATGCCTGTAATCCCAGCAATTCGGGAGGCTGAGTCTGGCAGATTGCTTGAGTCCAGGAATTCAAGACTTGCCTTGGCAACACGGAGAAACCCCTTCTGTACAAAAAATGCCAAAATTAGCCTGGCATGGTGACGTGTTCCTGTAAGTCCCAGTTACTTGGGAGGCTGAGGTGAGAGGATCTCTTGAGCAAGTGAGGTTGAGGCTGCAGTGAGCTGAGACTGCACCACTGCACTCCAGCCTGGGCAAAAGGAATGAGACCCTGTCTCCAAAAAAAAAAAAAAAAGAAGAAAAGAAACTTTAATACTGGTAGTCATTAGCAATATTGAAAGTGAAACACAGCTTAACTCCTGGCTAGATTAATAGAAATTCTCAGAGTAAAAGCATATTTACCCCAAAATCTACTAGCCTGTGAAGTATGTCTGGCTTTCAGCAACTACAGCAACACAAATGGAAGGCATAAGGAAAGGCAGGGGAGAAGGAATCCTTAGAGATTCTGAAGAGAAAAGAAATCATTTGAACCAAGCTCTGAGAAGCTACAGATGTTGAAATCATCAGACAGGGGAATTTTTAAAAGCTGAGTAGTGTGTTAAAGGTTTTAATGTAAAAGGTAGGCAATATGTGAGACCAGATGGATAATGTCAGCAGAGATATGGAAATTATAAAAGAGAATTAAAGAGTTGCTAGAAAAAAAATATCAGAAATGAAGAATGCTTTGAATGAGTTCCACACCAGATTCCACACAGCCAAGAAATAAAGTCAATGAATTTATGTATGTCAATAGAAATTAAACAAACACAAAAAGAGAAAAATAATTTTTAAAGATCCAGAGGATTCAAAAACTGAGCGACAAGACCAAATAATTCAAAATACATGTAATAGAAATATCAAAAGGAGAGTAGAATGAGTATAGGCAGAAGAAATATTTTAAGAAATAATGTCCTAAATATTTTCAGAATTATCAACAGACAATAAACCACAGATCTAAGAAAGTCAGGAAACATCAATCAAGACAAATATCAAAAAATTAAAATAAAAAATACACACCAAATAAACAAAACAACAACAACATACTCAAGAATATCATATTGAAACTGCAGAAGAGCAAATACAAATAGAGAATCTCGAAGACAGCGAAATCAAGTACCTTACTACACAGAAACAACAATAATAATTACAACAGGTTTTACATCAGAAATCACACAACTAAGATGACGAAATTGCAATTTTTTAAGCATTGAACGAGAAGTTTTTTAACCAAAAATTCTATGTCCTTCAAAAGTGAAGAATAGACTCTCCTTCACAAGATCTAAAGGTACGCATTACCAACTAACATGACCCAAAAAATCAAATTCCACATATCAGCGAGCTCATATAGTGTATGTCTTTGTGGGTCTGGTTATTTGACTTCACATAATGTTTCTCAAGTTCATCCACCTTGTGGCAAATGAGAGAATTTCATTCTATTTTATGACTCAACAGTATTTCATTTTACACATATGTATGTGTGTACACATACACATACACCAAGTTCTCTTTATACATCCATAGATGAGTATTTAGATTGATTCCTTATCTTGGCTATGGTGAATAGCACTGCAATGGGAATGCAGCTGTCTCTTTAACATATTAATTTTCTTTCCTTTGGATGTACGCTCAGTAATGAGGTTGTTGGTTCATATGGTAATTCTATTTTTTAATTTTTCAAGGTAGATCCATACTGTTTTCCATAATAGTTGTACCAATTTACATTCCGATCAACAGTGAGATCTCTTCTCCACATCCTCACCAGCATATGTTGTTATTTGTCTTTTTGATGATAGTTATTTTAACTGGGGTGAGGTGATACCTCATTGTGGTTTTGATTCAAATTTTCCTAATTATTGATAATATTGAGCATTCTGTCACATATCTATTGGCCATTTACATGTGTATATTGGATAAATGTCTATTTAGGTCTTTTGCCCATTTTAAAAGCAGATAATTTATTTTCATATGTGGAATCTAAAAATTTGTTTTCACAGTTGTAGAGAGTAGAATAGTGGTTATTTGAGGCTTGGAAGAATCGGGGGAGATGGGATCTGGGAGAGATTGATCAACAGGTAGAAGTTATATTTAGACAGCAAAGATAAGTTCCCCTGCACAATTGCACATATAATCTATATTTATATGCATCAATATGATTATCTGTATGTACATATGTGTGTGTATAAATTTTTTAAGAAAGAAAAGCATCAAACTGAAATTGACATTGAAGGAAATGTATCTGTACTTAGTGCTCATATCAAAATCATAAGCAGCTGTAATATAAAAATTTCTTAGAGCTTCCTTACGCATAATTTTCTTATGTATTAGTGTCACCCTTGAGGATTATTGAAGAGGACTAAAGTTTTCTATCTTTGAAACAGGAATTTGTTAGAGAAAATTGATATTTAAAAAGCAGAAAGAAATGTGTTGCATTTGTAAGCTAGTGTTCTCTTGTCATGTTTAAACTTATACATAAACGAACTTGCTTCATTATGAATAGTCTCAGATTAAATATGATTTCACATTTGCCATATAATTTAGGCTTATTTCCATACTTCTATTAGACCTACGCCTTCTTATGTGTTAAAATTGTAGTGCTGAATATGTTATTTCTCCAATTTTAGCATTTTATTCATTCTTCTGTGCAAAATTTCCTGGAATGCAAAGAAGGTCATAGATTATAAGGTTATAATTGTATAAAATTCATATTATAATAAAAGGGTGTTAGATATTAGTACTACATTTTCTATCATATGTATTATACCTGACTAGTAAAATTCCACACATATAAATAATTTTTCTTGAAGTTGGTTAAACAATAATGTTCAATACTATGTGACATGGTAGGCATAAATATTTAAAGACTAGGAAACAGAAAGGGTAGAATACTGGCTAAATGGAAATAACTATTAGAATTATTTTAAATGTATTATTATTGATGTAAGTGTAAAATTACTATGTTGGGGTTTTTGTTTGCTCATTTGTTTCCATTTGATTTATTGCCATTTCTAGAAATCTTAAAAAAAAATCATCTTAAAATAACAAGAATAGCTTTAACATTTAAGAAATGTATAGCATGCCGGAAAACTGCATATGCACCCAACTGAAGAAGGTGGTGTTTGCTGTTATCACTAGGGAGATGACAAAAAATAATTCCATGAAGAAAGAATATGGTTGTCACTTAAAATATTCAGAGTCTGAGAGGAAGGCAATATTTAAATAAAAAGAGTTAAAGGCATATTTCAAAATGTTTACATGCATCTGCATCTGATCACAGGCATGTTCCTGCTATTAGATTTAGTAAAGTCTAAAACCATTTCTGAATGAAAAAATGTTTGTATCTTCAAATATAGCTACAAACATTTTAATTACCAATATGCAGAAAAAATGGTTTCTTAAGGGACATCATTTTAAAAAGACAATAAAACAACTAGAACTTTTACTTTAGATCTTTTAAATCTTTCTGGTGTTTGAAAACCAGTGTTTTTTTCTCAGTGTGGAAATCTAGAAACACTTCTTCCACATTTACCTTTAAGTAACACGAAGAGGAATGTTAAATTTGATAATGTAAATTATCAAATTTAAAATTATTATTTCCATTTTATTTATTTATTTTTTTATTATTAATTTATTTATATTTTGAGGTGGAGTTTCACTCTTATTGCCCAGGCTGGAGTGCACTGGTACGATCTCAGCTCACTGCAAACTCTGCCCCTGGGTTCAAGCGATTCTTCTGCCTCAGCCTCTTGAGTAGCTGGGATTACAGGTGCCTGCCACCATGACTGGCTAATTTTTTTGTATTTTTAGTAGACACGAGACTTCACCAAGTTGGCCAGGCTGGTCTTGAACTCCTGACCTTAGGTGATCCGCCCACCTCAGCCTCCCAAAGTGCTGGAATTACAGGCATGAGCCACAGCACCAGACTATTTTTATTTTTATAAAGTTTATAGATCTGAACACTAGAGTGGTAGCTAAACTATGTTCAAGAAGTAAAGATACATAAAACAAAATATAGTGCCCAAAGTAATTAGTAAAATCATGGTATGTTATTTTACTTACATATTTTGTAGCACTTTAACTAAAATAATCATTTTAATTTATGTATATAGCTGCTGCAAGAATTTCCTTTTTTGAATAAAAATTATTTACATTAATTATTTTCTTAAAGTTTTATGTTTTTATACTTTGTTGTAAAAAGAATAGAAAATTATAGCAAAATAGCTATTCACTGAGAAAAATAAGTTGTAAAAGACCAAAATCTAATTTTAAGCTGTCAATGGAGTTATAAGGAACACAGAGAAAGATAGGCATGAAGTGCTTCTAAGCCTCTAAATGTTCAATATTAATATACTACTTGATTCTTGTTAACCCATCGGTATCACCTCTTCTAATGACAAATGGAGCACTGAGGGAATGTATTCTCTTCCTGGCTCCACAAGGGGGCGTAGTTTTAAGGACAAGCACTTCCCAGGGCCACGCCCCAATCCCATCTCTCTCCATCCGGGAGATTTAATGATTTCTGTTTAATTTTCGTGCCACGGGAAGATTCAAAAAGTCAGTCACTCCAGCAGAAGTTCAAAGGAACTCCTTTTATTGGTCAGGGGTCTTGGAGAGGGAGAAAATTCCTCCCAGATTAAAAGTCCCCTTCTTCCACACCCCTTCAGAATCCATACTTGGGCCCCCTTCCACACTCCCTTTGTGGAAGCTGTCTTTCCTCTCTGGGATTTTCCCTCTGGAGTCCCCTTCCACTCTCTCGTCGAAGCTTGCCTTCCCCTCCTAAACTCCATCTCTCTCTCTCAATTCCCGTCCACTCAGTGTGGAAGCTGCTTTCCTCTCCTGGATTCCATCTTTCTGGATTCTCTCAGTGTGAGAGGAGCTTTCCTTCTCTGGTTTTCCCCCCTTGGGAACCCTTTCTCTCACTCAGTGTGAGAGCTAGCTTTCTCTCTTCTTCTCCTTTTTCTCTTTCTCTACCTAAATAAATCACTTCTCCGTAAAAACTTTTTGGGTCCAGTATTTACGAGTGCACCGCATCCAGCATGCCCCCCTCTCCCATTCTTGGGTAAGGGAGAGACCAAGAACCTGAAAAAAACCTTCTCTCTGGGGAGCTGTCCTCCCCTGCACCCCAAAACCCAGTCACAATTACTATTCCCTAACCTGTGGATATAAACAAATATTGGAAAGTTTCATCTAATTTCCAAAAAAAATTTGAAAGTTTTTATAGTAAGACAGTAAATATTCACAATAAATGTATTTTTAATATGCTCCTTTATATATATTTTTACTGAAAGGCAAAGGGAGAATAATTTCTGTGGGTATTGCAAATTAAAGAAAAACACTAATATTATTTCCAGTACATTTTTAACATTTTAATAGATTTGTTTCCTTAAATACATGGTAAAACATGTACACACATAATATAGGATACAGCATGTGCTGTTTCAATACATATTATTTGTTAAAAGCACTAGTAGAGAATCTGTACCAGAACTAGAAAATACAACAATGAACAAATGATAAAAACCCGACCCATAAACTTTAATTTTAGTGAATAGAGAAGTAAATACATAAGCAAGTAGTGATTAGTGCTAATGAGAAAAATAAGTCAGGGAATGAAGTTAAGGGCAACAGGAGTATAACAATTTTTTTTTCTTGTCCTTTCTCACAGAGCAGCAATGAATTTCATTGCAAGATTTAGATTAAAAAATTCTTAATGATTGATTTTGCATTTTAGTGCCCACCTCATCCACATCTTAAGCATGTCTTCAAAGATGCAAAATCACATTTACAAGTAATGGGGGAAGCAGAATTTCAACATATCTTTTTGGGGAATGCAATTCAACCCACAACACTCAAATATGGGCTTGACTTCCCCTTTTACATACTTCAGTCTCTACTCAAATTTTATATCACATAATGGTCATTCCTAATGATCCCTTATAAGATAATAACCATCTACATTCTATGCCTTTGATCCTATTTTTATTTTCAGGGTATATCTTTAGCTAACAAAGTATCTGTTTTTGTTTCTGCTTATTAAACTACTTTCTGTTTGTCCTCAGTAAATAGTTACACTCATAAGGATATGTCAGTTTTACTGACTATTCTGTCTCCAACAACTAGAGCAGTGTCTAGGAAATAGTAGATGTCCAATAAACATTTGTAGAATTATTGAATGAACGGAACCAGATTAAGTGCAAGTTGATTGCTAATTCAAATGTCTCATAGTTTTATCTTATCTTGATAATAAAGCTACAGGAATTAAAGCTTTAATGTAGTAATAATAGTTTAAAATAATACACAAAGGCACTATTTTAGCAACTGAACTACTTTGTAGAATAATATTAAAAATATTTTAGTAATTTTTTTGACTAGGAGGAAAAGTTTAGATACTGTTTTTCTAAAGTTCTTTTGAAGAAGAAATAGCTTAGCATCCCAGCTGTTATTTTCATGAGTTTATCTTATTTAATAGCAACATTTTTAATCCTTTCTTAACTTTAATTTGTTCTTTTGAAAAATTATAATTTTTTACATTTTTGACATGTTGGCTTTTTCTCTTTGTGTCATTGGGAGCATTTCTATTTTAATCATGTTTTCTTTTTGCATGGTGTCCAGATGTGATGACAAAAGCCATGCAGAACAGATACACTTGATTTAGCATGCACTGTATTTTATTTGTTATAGTCAAATGGCTTTCTTTCTAAAAATAAAATGTTTCAGTAAAAGATTTATAAATCAGCCTTTGATGTTGCTAATTCAAAATCAGGCAGGACATTTGCAGTGCATTTAATATATCAGTGAGGCATAATTACAAATTGTGGATACCAGGCAAAACTATTTCTTAGCACAAGAGGTAAGTGTAAATTTGAGCCACATAGTTTTAACATGCTATTTATACCTTTTGTAAATATTTGCTCCTTGAAAATAAGTGGCTTTTTTTGTTGCTCATTTTTGTTTGCTATACATTTTTTCAGCATCTTGATACCAATATTTCCTCACAGGATTGATTAATCAGGTTTACTGCAGATGTCCAAATGAATTGTCATTGCTCATCTTTAATTTAATAAGAACTCTAAAATATGCTTCATTGTTAAAGAGTGGTTTCATATTATTAGAAAATGCATATTTTTGAATAGTATGTGCATAATTGACTTTATTAGTTGTTAATCACTTTGTATAGAATAACATTTCATAAATAGGAGTTATAAAAGTTCTCATGTGTATTTGTGTGGGAATATGTGTATGTGTGTAAATCAAACCAAACAGGGTATTTTATTTTGAGGTATCTCTCAGTTTGAGTGGATATAAAGTGTGCAGAATAGAGTTAGTCTGTTATTGTCAAAAGGGAACTGGCATATGGTAATAGCGTTTATAACAGCATTTATTTGTAGGATCGTTTATAAGTCAGTAAGGCAGCTTTTTTGACCTTTGTTGGGTAAAATACACTTAGGAATTTGGTCAGCTGTCAGCTGATTAGGATGGCCTCATCTGAGATTATAGAAGCAAGTTATCACAGGTTAGCCTGCTATCATCGTCTAGCAGGCTAACCTGGGAATATTTTAATGACAATAGAAGAGGTGCAAAAAGAAGCAAATTCAACTAAGATCCTCTTTGCCAAAGCAGGTCACATACTCAAGTCAAGTATCTGAATGACAGAGGCCATCAAAGTCATATAGCAAAGGAAGTGATGAAGAATTGGGGTCATTTTTGCCATTTTCTACAATATATTTGTCCCTAATAACTTAATTACAACTGCTTGCAAAGATAGTCTAAACAAGGTCATAAATTTATTGTAAAATTAAATTTCTTACATGACATATGCAATTTTTTGGTCATTGTTATTATGTCAGTGTTTTTGTCATGATTTTAGTCTTTCCATCATGAAGGGGAAAATATTTATAGATATTATCATTTACATTCATAACTATTTTGAAAGTATAACAATTATTAGACCATTGCCTATTTTTAATTGGTTTATTTTTCCAGTCATGTGGTTAGATAAAAGAGGGTCAGAGAAATGGAAGGAAGGAAGGAAAGAAGGAAGAAAGGGATACTACAAGACCTTGGTGAGGGTGTGAAAAGTTGAAACTTGATGATGTACATTGGGCTATAAATCGACACATCTAACGGGGGAGCAATTTGGTAACACTTAGGAAAGATGAAGATGTACATACCTTTTTTTCCTGAGAATTCCACTCCAGAATATATGTCTCAGAAAAACATTTTGTGTCATTTTGTACATCTCACATAGATGTGCAAGGAAGTGATAGATTAGAATGTTGCTTGCACCACTAATTTTAGTAGCAAAGCATAATAACATAACACACAGATTTAAAATGAAAAAAAAAAAAACAACACAAACCTGCTGTTGCATGTATGAACTTGGGTAAATCTCACAAATAATTTAGTCAACAACCATAAATTGCGGATGATTTTATATATAGAGAGTAGTGAAATAAAACGTTTATATACTTTGAAATATGTAAAACTATATACATGTATGTGCTTGCATATTTATTTTACATATATGTGTACATACATATTAATACACATAAATCCACTTTCATATATATATTTGATTACTGTAACTGTGTAGAAACCAATATGATTGTACTTTCTAAGTGCTAAGCAGTATAATTTTTATGAATTTATACTCTAAAAATAATTATGCCCCATAGCTATAAATGAAAATACTAGAAATTTATATGGAGTTCTAAAAATTTCCTCCAGTACTTCATGTGAAATCTAGCAGAAAATATGATTGTAGTTTATTCAAAGATCTTTGTAGTTTATTCAAAGATCTTTGATAGTTTTAATAAATAATCTCAAAGCAAGGTATGTTATGAGGAGTAAAATTATAATATTTTTAAGAAGTAAATAAATGGACCTAACACTAAATCCTAGGGTGAACTTTAAAGGTAGTAAAATTTACATGTTTTCACACCTGCAAGTAATTTGAAAGATAGCTAACATTAAATTAGTCATTTGGCACTATTACTGGAAAGTCATTAAGAAACATTATTTGAGGTTTTAGATTTGTACAATTAAGTCCTGTTAAGTTTCCTTGTATTTGCCACTTGCTAAATCATTTACAGTGTCATATTAATCATTGCCTATGCCAATGGTCTGTCTAAAAGACACTTATTACAGAAGGGATGTTCCCTGGGTAATAACATAGTTTTAACTAAAGCTCCACGTTTAGATATGCTCTAGAGTCTTTCTTAAACATATAACAACCCACATGATAAGATTTTAAATCTAATTTAATATGTTAGTAATATAAAAGGTTATGTGCAGGTACCTACTATATGTTTTATGCACATAAGTATAATTTGAATCAAAAAACTAAATCTTATCACTCAAGTAAAAAACAGTGACTTTGAACTTTGTCTCCTTATATCTGATTTTAATATCTGAGGGGCTGAAAACAATTTTTAGGAATAATGCTGTTCCCAGTTATCAAAAAGATAAATATAGAAAAAGTTTGCTTGAGTGTCAGGATATTATTTTGATTTGGGAAACAATGTAATAGATTTTGGCTATTTTCGCAATTTAACATATAGAAAATATTTTAATACATTTGACCAGAAGGCTGTCATTCACAATGCAAAATATTAAAATAGGTACTGTGTGGTACTGATAATTATAAGATAAATGATAAAATGGAGACACTTTTTAAACCAGTGTTTTGGTTCATCTACCAACTTTAAATCACAAGCAAAGTTTATAAACAAACTTCAAAACATTCCCAGGAAGCACATGCCATTAATTAAAAGAACTCTACTGTAATAGTTTCAACCCCTCCCAAAAATATGGATTCACAAAAGTCATTTATGACTTATCCCACTCACCAATTTTCCATGGCTCTATAGATGCAGAATAACTAAATAAATTCAAATAAAAGATTTTTGATTAATATTTTCAGAGTGCTAATGTTTTATTAAAAAATACATAAAGGTAAATGCAGATAAATTTTGGAGAAAAAGTGCGACTTTTGCCAAGAGTGGATCAAGAAATTCTCTCAGAAGAGTATTGTCATATAGAAAAGATCAAGGTCCATGGAAGTTTTTTGAGAAGAGAATTCCAGAAATATGAAACAAAAATTAAAGTTTCTAAGGCAAAATTAATTGTGAAAATTCAAAGCATGGAAAAATGGAAGTCTGTTTGTACCAGGGTAATGTAAGAGAGTAAGGAGAATGCTGCAAACAAATCATGGATGCTAATGAAATGTATTTTAGAATCTTGATAGTCATAATGAAACATATGAGTTCTTTTTTTCCTAAGTGTACTGGGAAGTCACTGAAAGGTTTTGCATATAGATGGTTATGCTCATTTAAAGCAAATGAAAGAAGGGGCTTAAGACGTTAATAGCTTTCATTTATAATACTTGACACACAAAGGCAATTAGTTTATTTCAGAGAGGGTATTTTAGAATATGTTTAATTTTATCTAGCCTCTTAATCCTCTTATTTTGCCCTGAAATAATTACAGAAAATGTTTCTACTTAGTCTACAAAGCAGCATTAGCAAAAGGTGCAGCATATAATTTTAAACATTCAATCACCTTCTAAAGCTTTATGAAATGAACCAGGGATTTGTTAGCTTTAAGTAACATGTTCAGCTACCATTAAATTTTAATAATACTAATAAATTAACTTTCAGACCATATTTATTCATTCAATATATACTTATCTAATTTCTAGTCAATGTAAACACTGGTGCTACATGGACATTATGTAGCTTATGAAGCTTACAATTTATCAGTCAAAATACTAAAATCATACACAAAATCTTTCTTATTTATAAAATTCATTTAAAATATCAAATATGAAGATTGCCAAATTGATAATATGGAAAATGTGAATCAATGTATTAGGTTTTTTGATTCTGTGTTATTTTATTAAAATATCAATATAATGATTATATATAGATAGAAGAAATTCAGTAAATTCCATAAATGTATATAGATTAATGTCTACTCATAGAAATATCAATTTTAAATATCAGAAAATGTATTATTGCCTATCTTAATTAAGGATTCTGATATGAGAACTTTTTTCTTTTTACACCAAACTTAATGAAAAGCATTGAGGGTATAAAATTGCTATCAAATTTGATGCCTGATACATAGACACAAATGCCATTGGACATCTGTAATATTTGGAAACCAGTGTGATGTAAGACAAAGGACTTATGAGTCACTTCTAGGTTCTAATCCTGGTTACTCATGCAATCTTTGTCAAATTATTTATATTATAATTTCTCAGTATTTTTAAGTTATAAATGTGAGTAATACTGAAACCGCCTTGTTGCCTAGAGTATCACCTGAGGTTCATCGTCTCACAGCCATGAAGAACAAGGACGTAGACACACCAAGAGTGAGGTTAAGAGTGGAAGTTTAATAAGTGAAAGAAAAAGAAGGGCTCTCTGCTGCAGAGAGGAGTCCCAGAGGAATGGATTGCTGAATCTGCAGTGAAATACAGGGAGGTTTACATATGAGCTGGTGAGGTGGTGGTATCTGATTTACGTAGGGTGCAAAAGACTGGTTGTACCAGGTGTGCCATTTCTGTAGGGTGCAAAAAGCTGGTTGGAACTGAGTGTGCCATTTTGTTGGGCACAAATTTGTTCCCAATCCCACCCTACTATTTTATTATGTAGGCGGGTTCTCTCCCTGAGCTGCACCATGTTGCCCATTCTTTTGTTCCTGTACACGTGGTAACAAAAAAAGGGAAGATGGAGCCTCCATGTCAGATGTGCCTGGCCCCCAAGTAGCCCTTTTCTATTGGTGCAGCTGCTGGCATTTCCCTATGCAAGCTTCCAACCTGCTTACCTATGTTTGCAGCTTTGCTAGAAAAAAAAAAATTGAAGGCTGCTTGTTGTTAGAAGGGAAGCTCTGCTGAAGACTCTGTTCCCCTCACTATCTGCCCAAATAACTTATTTCTACCTCCTGTATCATCTTCTCCCTTAGGAGTTGAAATCCTAACTGTTGTTAGGGTGTGTTGGATGACAACTCTTTCTGGCTACTCTCTGCTGAAGAGGGGTGTCATGTGGGGAACAGCAGCCAGGGCTCCTCCTGGGATCAATCTAAGGGTTCCTGGAAGAAAGGCATATACGTGCTTGGTTCCATCTGCAGCACCATTTGGAGTTTAATAGCTCCAAGGTGAGAAGATATACATTCTACAAGAAAGTTTGGAATATAGGGTTTGAATATCAGTATTAAGACTACCATTATTAGTCGGGGTACTATAGGCCATAACCATGATAATAGAGTTTGTTCAATGCTTGTTAGACATTCTCATGGGTTCCAATACTGATTTGCCTCCACAAGATGTTGCTATATTTATCAGAAGCGTTAATATAGAAGCAACTTTGTTTAGGCCAGGTGACATTGGATTGAGTGGCTAGAGTAACTTTAGGGTTAGATTTGGTTAAATCTTTTCTGTAATTATTAATCCTACTATTCAGGTGGCAATTAGGCAGAATATTATAGCAATTAGAATTTTGCATCCAGAATTTTACACTGCTGATGTCACACTATGAAGTCCTAATGCAAATAATAAAGTGAGTATAGCAGTCCTGCAAGTGTGACATAATAAATAATTTCTATCTACATTTTGCGTATCAAGATATAGAATTTCTCTTTGGGGTCTATGAAGATACAAATGTAATTCCAAGGATAATCAAAATCTCCCTGCAAGTATGCATTGAAAAGAAGTTTTAATAGCTGATGGCAAACCTTGAAAGGAGAAGTAGAAATGACTGAATGTATCTGGTGAGTTAGGGGTGGGATTGAGTTGGACAAGTAGCCCCACTCATTTACTTATTTTTTTATGATTTTTCAGCTTAAGATCTTCTATTTCTTCACATTGGCATCTGCAACATTCCTATAGGATGTTAAGAGTTGCTCCCTCAACTTTCTAGACTTTGACTCAAGTGTCATGTAGCCAGGAGTCAATTCCTGTAACTTTTACCACCAAGGGGGTTCAAGGAACATCAGTGTAAGGCACTTTCCAGTTTAGGCTTAGGGAAAGAGAGATAAAAGAATGAGCTTTTTCAAATACCAAGTCTCCTGTGTTAAATAAAGTTAGTCCTATTTCCTGGGGTTGGGCTTCTGCTAATTGTGTTAATTCCCGTTGGAAGTGAGCCAGAGAGGTTATATGTTTAACCAGTTCAGAGGTTTTCTGGTTTAATAAGAAATCATTCGTAAGGAAAGGCCATCCATACAGTATTTCAAAAGGGCTCAGACCTAACTTCAAAGGGGTATTTCTTACTCACAGTAAAGCCAAGAGGGGAAGAGTGACCCAAGGAAGGTGAGTGTCTTGGGACAGTCCAAGACACTATCCAGTTAGTGAAAGTATCTCTCTATACCAGGAAATATTGGACGCACTTCATTTTTGTCATGTGGGTGAAGTTTATCTGCCAGTTCTCCCTTGAATAGCTTCCCATCCTTTGGGTTGAGGAGGAAGGAGGCACCTGTTGAGGGGATTATTTTTAAGACACACTTCACAAGCATTAAGAACCTGCTTGAACTGTTTTTAATAAGTTCTCTCCTGAAAATAATCTTTGGTCACACTAAGTTTTATCTCTTCCCAAGTGAAAAGTTTGGTGAAGGATATTAAGGACTTTCCATTGGATGGAGGTTGGCAAGTGGAGTTTGCCATTCCCTGACTGTCATCATCCTTAGAGCTGGGAAGTATAACTTTGAGAGATGGCCCATTCTATCTATATAGGGGAGCAATGAGGCTTAATTTATCCTATGGAGTCTTTCCTCATTCCAGGGGCTTCAAGTGTGGTGAGGACCTGAGGCTTTCTTGCCGCTGACTTGGCTAGCTCATCCATTGACCTGTTTCTTTCGCCTATTTCATCTGTTCCCTTCTGGTGTCCCTTGCTAACAATACAGCATTACTACCTCTTATGAAAGGAAAATTGAGGATAATAACCTGTTAATTTCCTGGTTGTATTTTAAAGGTGATCCATTAGCAGTAAGAAAGTATCTTTCCTTCCAAATAGCAGCATGAGCATGAAGAACTAAGAAAGCATATTTGGAGTCAGTGTAAATGTTAACTACCTTTTTCTTGCTTAATTCAAGTACTCTTGTAAGACCTATCAGGTCAGCTAGTTGAGTGTTTGTGCCTGGAAAGACAGATGGAATTCAAAAATATCATTCAGAGTGACTATTGCATATACTGCCTTAGGGACTCCTTGGTCTACAAAGGAACTTCTATCTATCAAGAGGGTCTAGTCTGGATTTTCTAGGGGAGGTTCCCTGAGATCCTCCCTGGCTGCATAAGTCCATACCACAACTTGTTTACCATCATGTTCAGGTTCCCCAGTTTCCTCAGGGAGGAAAGTGGCTGGGTTTAGGTGAGAACAAGTTTTTAATCGGATTGTAGACCCTTCTAACAGCAGAGCCTGATACTTAAAGAGCCAGTTGTCTGTTAGCAAAAGTCTCCCCTGACAAGACAGCAATCCTGCTACATTAGGTGGGGTATAAACACTTGAGGCATTTCTCAGGGTTAATTTGGTGGCTTCTGTCACCAGTAGAGCCACTGCAGCAACTGTGCAGAGCATGCTGGCCATCTTTAAGCCACCAAATCAAGTTCTTTATGCAGGTAGCCCACTGGCTATTGAGCTGGTCCTTGGACTTGAGATAAAACTCCCAGGGCCATTCCCTTACTTTCTGATACATAAAGATTGAAGATCTTCCCTGTGAGAAGATTGAGGGCTGGTACCTTAAATAAGGCTTATTCTAGCTGATAAAAGGCTTTTTGAGCTTCAGGTTCCCAGGTTAGAAAATTAGTTTTAGCCACCTGAGTTTATTTTATGAGGTGACATAAGAGACAAACTATCTCACTGTACCTAATTATCCTATTCTGCAAAATTTTGCAGTATCCCAAAATCCTTTTAGTTGCTTCAGGGTTTTAGGGTGGAGGAGGGAGAAAATGGGCTTAATCATTTTTTTCTACTAATGTTCTAGTCCCTTCAGACAACACTAAACCCAAGTACTTCATTGGGGTTTGACAAAGCTGGGCCTTGGATTTTGACACCTTATATCCTCTGTCAGCTAGGACATTAAGAGCTTTGGTACCTTCCTGAGAAGCTTTCTCAGTTGGGGCACAGAGCAGTGTGTCATCTATATATTGCAAGACCTTGGCTTGAGGATGGGAAAACTCAGAGAGGTCCTTTGACAGTGCCTGTCCAAATCAGTGAGGACTGTCTCAAAACTCTTGAGGCAGCATCATATATGTTAACTGGACAGTTTGGCCAGAGGGAGCATCAAAGGCAAAAGGGTATTGAGAGTCAGGATATAATGGTATACAGAAAAAGACGTCCTTTAGATCCAGGACTTTGTACCATTTAGTTCCCTCAGGTATTTGGGTTAGCAGGGTGTAGGAATTAGGAACCACTAGATGAATTGGAACTATAGTTTTATTAATGAGGGCCAGGTCCTGAACCCATCTCCATTCCCCCACTAGGTTTTTGTGCTTCTAACATTGGAGTGTTACAAGGGCTGTTTCAGGGTTTGAGAAGGCCCTGTAGTTTCAGGTTATTAATAATGGCTTATAGCGCTTTTCTAGCCTCTGACTTTAGGAAATACTGTCTCTGGTTAGGAAAAGAAGTGGAATCATTAAGTTGGATCAAGACTGGTCTAGAGGTTATAGCTTGGCCTATTTTTCTTGAGTTGCCCACACTTCTGGATTAATATTAGCTTTCACCAGGGGAAAACAAAGAGTTCGTCCTGGGGCTATAAGAACACTTGCCCCCTCATGTGAACTAAAATGTCACCACCTAATAAAGGAGTGAGACTTTTAGGCATGATTAAGAAAGCATATGTAAACAATACGTTCCCCCAACTACAACTAAGAGGTTGAGATAAACGTCAGATTAGAACATTTCCTGAGATGTCCATCATGGTCGTACTACAGGTAGAGGGAAGGCCTGGATTAGAAAGGAGAAGAGAGAGATTAGCTCCAGTGTCCAGAAAGAGGTCCATGTTCCTTCCTCCAATTTCCAGAATCACCTGGTTCAGTAATGACAATCTGAGCCACTGGAGCTGGGGTTTGAGTCCCAGGACCCGTCAGTCCTGCTGGATCATCTGTGAGACCGGTTCTGAAACCAGTGACCTCCATCGCTGGGGGCGGTTCTGTCTCCAGTGGTCCCTGCCACAGGCTGGACAGAGTTGAGCTGCTTCTTGCTGGCTTGACACTCCTCTGAAAGTGCCCTGACTTGCCACAGCAGTAGGATCTAGGAGATGCACCTCTGGGATCATGGACTTTGCAAGCCCGCAAAACAGCTATGAGAGCTTTTTTCTTCTCTGTGCTTCCTCTCTTTCTCCTGGGCCTCCTCCTATTATAAATGAATATGATGGCTACCCTCAGGAGGTTTTTCAAGGTGCTATCTGGTTCTATAGCCTGCTGCTTCTGCAGTTTCCCTCTAATATCAGGAGGTGCCTGTGTAATAAACCTGTCCTTTAGGATGAGCTGTCCCTCCACTGATTCAGGGGATAGAGAGGTGTGTTTTATTATTGCCTCTCTAAGCCTTTCCATAAAGACTGAGGGATTCTCATCTGGCTTTTGGTCTATCATGGACTGTTTATGGTAATTAAGATGTGTGGCCCTAGTTGTTCATAGGCCCTCCAATATGCACATTAAAAAGTGTTTCATTTGCCATTCATCTGTGTAGTCATTGGGGTTCCAATTAGGGTTGTCAAGAGGTACTGCCTCTCTTCTTATTGGGAATGGTAATAGCCCTATTTCTTTGCCTTCCCTAATTTCTCTTTTCCTTTTTGGCCTACAATAGTAGATATATTGCTTGTCTCTAAAGTTCTCTGCTGCCTGCAGTTAAGGTTTGGCTTAAGAGTAGCATAACATCCGTCCATGTGAGGTCAAACACCTGAGTTAAATTTTGGAAAGCTTCTATGTACCTACTGGGGACAGCAGAGAATTGTACAAAATTTCCCTTTATTTGCCTAAGGTCCAGCAATGAGAAGGGAACTGGAATCCTAATGGCATCACCTCCACTGGGCATTTCCTGTAAGGATAAAACTGAAGGTGGGGGAGTGGGGAGTTTTGGAAATGGTGGAGATGGGCAAGCTGATGGTGTGTGAATAAGGGGGACAGGAAGAGCTGTAACACTCAATAATCGCCTCAGATGGTTGGAGGTTATGCTGAGCAGGGGGACAGGAAGAGCCGTAACACTCAATAACTGCCTCAGATGGTTGGAGGTGATGCCGAACAGGGGGACAGGAAGAGCTGTAACACTCAATAACTACCTCAGGTGGTTGGAGGTGATGCTGAACAAGGGGGACAGGAAGATGCTGTAACACTCAATAACTGCCTCAGATGGTTCCTGGAAGTTGCTTCTCTAGTTTTCGGGAGTTATTCCCTTTGGGCCTGCCTGATATGACAGCTGTGAGAGCTGGGTTGATTGTGTAGTTATCACAAAACTCTGGGTTGTCTCGCAGAGCAAAGAAAGCCTGTACATAGGGAACCTTGGACCATTTGCCCTCCTGTCACAGAAAACAACTAATTGTTGGATAGGCTTCCTTCCACAGGCTAGGTTGGTTCAAGGTAGTAAGAAGGCCATGCCCTTGTGCAAAAGAAAATGAGACACTTTTTCTTCAAAGTCTCAGAGTCAAAGGAGTACCAGTGCTTCAGAATGCAGTCCAGAAGAGTATAGGCTGAAGATAATCTATTACCCATCTAGAAAGAGGAGTGAAAAAAAGGTGTCCGTTTAGCCTCCTTCATTTCCTTTGGAATGGCCCAGAGTGGAGAAGAAGACAGTGGGAGTGTCCCCGCCAACTGTTTTTCCTCTTTGGTTTCCTAGGCCCCAGCATCCATTAAAGATGCCACTCATGGATACAGGCATGACACTCAGCCATGAATCTGGAGGAACTTAGAGATGGGATTAGTACTATTTTCACATGTCACTGTAGGTCTCTGTTGGTGATTTCCCTTTTGCTTCCTAGGCTTGTGTGATCTGTGTGGCTCTCCAATAGATAAATCTCAGGAAAGACTATGTAACAGTTGTATTTGGGCAAGGTCTCTTAATGGACAGAGTGTACTGTGTTGACCTCTATAATCTGCTATTATGGTCCTGACTAAATTATTTATTCTTAGGCAGTGATTCTGGTTAACTTCTGGACATAAAATCCCCTTACTATTTGTCATTTTAATTCCGTAAGGGAGAATAGGTATCTTAAAAGAACATAGGGACCAAATGGTAGTTTTCCTGCTGATGTGACAGTATTGGGTCTAAAATTTGGATTTGTAGGACATTTTTCTCTTCATTGTTGAGTTTTCCTATTGACAGATGGAGCATAGAGCCTGATACCTAGTAGAGGGGTGCAAAAGGGAGAAGTGGAAAACTAGTGTTTCAACAAAGAGCAGAGAAAATGTCTCATGGAGAAGATTCTTATTCCACTAGATGGTGCTGTAGGCCTTGGAATACCATGTGCTTTTGGCTGGGCGTGGTGGCTCGTTTGTAATCCCAGCACTTTGGGAGGCTGAGGTGGGTGGATCACTTGAGGTCAGGAGTTTGAGACCACGCTGGTCAACATGGTGAAACCCCGTCTCTACTTAAAATACAAAAATTAACCAGGTGTGGTGGAGCACAGCTGTAGTTTCAGCTACGAGGCAGGATGAGGCAGGAGAATAGCTTGAACCTGGGAAGTGTAGGGAGCAGTGACCTGAGATTATGCCACTAGACTCCAGACTGGGTGACAGAATGAGACTCCATATAAAAAGAAAAAAAAAAAAAAGAAGAAATACGATGTGCTCTCCAGACCAAGGATAGAGAGAGAGAGATGTTCACTAGTGGGGGCAGGGACAAAACCCTCTGTTTCTAAAAAATCACAAAAATGGCAACCCCTTGAGCTATATTCCTGGTTACTATGGCATTTGCTGATCTTGCCTAATAGGATTATTTTCCCTAACTGTAAAAATTCCCACAAAATTTCATACAGACAGGTGACAGGAGACATGGGGGGTCAAGGAAAGGAGGAAAGTAGCAATAGAAAAATATTGAAGATCCTATTGCTGATGTCCATTGGGTAGTTGGAGGCTGGGGTTAGTCCAGCAGCCTTCACATAACAGTGGGGTGTAACAGCCTCAGCCAGGAACACTTAGTTGCTGGACCTCTTCCAGCCCCTCACAATGGCTAGGTTCTCCATGAAATGAAACCAGTTTGAAATAGAGTGAACATTCCCAGCACTCTAAAGACTCTGGGGGATTTGCTAAGTTTTCCCCAGCAAGCCTGTCATCTGAATCTTAAGGACAGAGGCTACCCAAATGGTTTTTTTAATTGGCCATCAGACACTCAATTTTCAGTTTGATTTTAAAATTGAGGGCAGAAAGCCCCAAAATGAAAATAAAGATGGGAGGGGGGCTCCACTCCTATACTCATTCTTCCAAGCAATCTACCTTGGATCTCAAATGGGTCCTCACAATGAAACAGCCTCATTTTCTGGATTATCACCTGAGGTTTATGGTCTTATGGCCATAAAGAACAAAAAACAACTTATGATTCTGATATGTAACAAGTTTTCACTAATGTAATAATTTGACTTACATTCAAATCTATGACTGTATCTCCTCATAATATCAGTCCATTTTTATAGATATAAAGCTACAGATTATAAGACATTCTCACTCTTTATCCTATTTTCTAGCCAAAGAAGAGGATTAGTATTCAGCAGCAAATGATTCTTGTAGGTATTACTCATTTTTTATGTTATTACATTTTAGGCAACATTTTATTTTAAAATTGGAGATGTAAAATTCTATTTAGAGATATTTTTTGATTTGTCCATTAACTATACATTTAAAAGGGTATCATACATACTTTCCCAATTGTAAATGACTAGGGCAAACTGGAAAGTCTAGTGTTTGAGAAATTGAGAGAAGCAAATGTTATTGTTGTGAACCCAGTCACAATCATCAAATAGGTTATTTTAGGGGAGAAAAAATGATAAATGAATTGTTCTTAGAAAAACAATTTGATTTAGAAACAAAAATTTAATGCAAATTAAAATTAGGTTATTATAATTTCCAACAAAGGAATACAATGAGAGATAGGGAATGCAGACATAGCATTCAAATAGTATCTGAGAAGTCCTGCATAAAATGGTGAGCACAGGAACAAAACAATCTTACTAGTGATGGAGGCTGATAAAGCAAGTTGCCTTTCCAACTGAGATGAGTATAAAGAGTAACAAACTTGAGAGTCAAATTCAAACATTAAGTTATACAAAAGAAAATATTTACCAAACCTGGGATATAATTTGGAATATTAATATCAAAGACAACAAAGGGCTGACAACACATATTGGAAATTGATCCAAGATTTGAGTGAGCATATTCCTCTTGACTAAGTAAAATTTTTTATCCTTTGACCAACATCTTTCTGATTATAGTTAGTAACAATATATTCTGTGCTTAAAAATTGTTGAGAGAGTAGATTATAAACAAATGTCCTCACCACAAATAAAGATAAATATATGAGGAACTGCGTATGTTAAGTACCTTGATTTAGCAATTTCACAATGTATACATATATCAAAAACCATGTTGAATGCCATAAATACATACAATTTTCAACTTATCAATTAAAAATTAATTTAAAAAAGATTATGGTAGAATCAGTAAAAAGCAACAAGGGTGATGATGCAAAATCCAAAAACATTAGACTAGGGCAGTTAACAGTTCTTCCTCATAAGTACTTTGACCTTCAAACAGTGGTTTTCAAAATTAATTGTCTAAGAAGCACCTGTGATGCTTCGTTAAGGTCCAGATTTATCGACATTTTACATAGAAGTTCTGATTCAGTAAGTCTGAAATGGTGCAGAAATTTATTATAAGTTAATATTAAAGGATTTCCACAAAGATTTTTCTCTAAAGCCTTCTTTGAAAGCCATTATCTAGAATCTAGGACATTCCTAAGCTTTAAATTATGTAGTCTCTGAGCTGGGAGGAAGAATGGGGCTTAGTTAGGGAAAGAGAAAGGTACCAAAACCAGGGGGAATTATTACTGAAAGAGAAGTGCTTTCTACAAATAAGTTTTAGTTATTGGTATTTCTGAAAGACACAAATGCATGTATATGCATATATAAAAATAGTTGGTCTCATATAGTTCAACTTTTATATTTTTGTCTCTGAATATTTTTTAAAATTATATTTTAGTGTACTTTATGAAAATATTTTTGAAAAACAAATATTTCAATTAATATTTTACTTTTAAGAGAAAACTGGTAGCTGATCTAGTCTTCTACTGATTCAATTATATATTTACAATCATTTTCCAATGTAAATTTATTTTATATGTCTATTTCAAAAAAATGGACTTGTACATGGAATGGCAGAAAAAAATGGACTTGTACATGGAATGGCAGAAAAAAATGTCAAATGCTACCTATTATCTATCAAACTGAAATGTACTGGAGAAAGTTAAATATTGGTATTTTATTCTGGTGAGAGCTGTGTGTCAGTATCTTTTTTAAATAGTTAACCTCTATATTCTTTCATTCTTTTGCTGTTCCCATTATGTGGTTGCTATTATCATCAGCTATATTGAATAGAGAAGAAAATGAAGCAGAAATGTTTCAAATATTTTAGTCAAAGTCACATAGCATGTAAGTATTGATAACTGAATTTCTATCTGAACAGTTTGACTCCAAATTATGGCCTCTTATACTAAACAAACAGTATGGGAAAAGGGAATTAATTAAAGTAAAAAAATAAAAGCTTCATGAACACTTTGTAGTTAAAGCATAAACAAATGGATGAATGAACTAACATGAAAAGTTCTCACTGAGTATAAGTAGAAATAATATTTCATTTTTGTGGTAACATTGCAACTATCTACTTGAAACATCAGTGGAAAAGAATCCAAAAAAAGTGAAATATGTTGATTCGGAAATAGAAGAAGGGAAACAAGGGATAACAGCTGCATATTAGTAAAAATACAAAAAAAAAAAGAACATAGTTCTGAACTACTTATTTACTCTACACAAATTATTTCCTTCTTCCCTGAGCATCATTACATACAATTATTCATAAAAAAGTTATATAGAATAAGAATGCCAAAGTACAAGACAATTCTCTTCAGAAAATAATGCATCATTTAAAACTATTTTACATAAAATTTGCAAGCAAAATAATCTGTCTAGGTCAATATTTGTTAAGTCTCCTTCATGTAAGAGAGGTAGGTGCTAGCAATTATTAACTCAGCCAATAATCAAATATAATGTAAAAGAAAGTAACATAATCAATAGAAAATTCAAAATTGCTATACAATCACAAATCAGGCAACATTTTCTTATGCTTAGTAATCACAAACAGATGCATAATTCATGGAGATAATTAGGAAACATAATTTAAATATTGTAGGGACCCAGTATTTTTTTTTTCTTTAGGGATTTATGAAACTCAGAAGCTCAAATTAAAGAGAGGCAAAGTTGGTGCTGCTCAAATTTGTACTAGTTGTTAAAATAGCCATAGATAAGCCAAATGTTTATACATAAAGAAAACTGCCTGACATTTTGAAAAAGAAAAAAAAATGTATCAATAATTTTAAGCACTGTAGGTTAATATCTACATGCCAAAATAAGCGTGGGGCTTGCTATGATAAAGCTCATTACAGCACCATGATAGATTGAGGAATGGACAGAAGCAAATTGAAGGCTGGGAAAGACGCCAATTTTGTAGATCTCCCCAACTCTGTTTTCTAAACTTAATATATATCAGACTGAAAAGAAAGTCATTCACTTGTGAATGATTTATAGGAGCAAGTTATTACAATTGTAATAATTTCCACAGTAAAAAGAAACTTGGAAACTAATTCCTTTGTCTTATTCTCAGACTGTGAAGTACTTCAATAGGGAATAGTTGCACACTGTAGATTAGAATGCCTGGAAGCCCAGGTCTGAAATTAGAAACCAGCTTTACAGGTGACAGTACTAATATTTCTTTGTTTCCCTTTAATGTCATTGTCACTGATGCCTTAATCTGAATTTTTTCTTGTATTTAGGCTGATACATATTTTTTTTAGCAGATTATATTTCAAACACTGTGCAAGGTACAACATTTCTATTTAGAACAAAAGAGTCCTGGGACATTCAGTTTTTCAGCATCCTAAGAAGTGATCTCTATCTCTTAGTGGTGACACTGGAAGCCCAAATATTAAAAATAGTTTTGTTGTTTCATAGCTGTACTCTTTCCCAAACACATATCTTATCCTTATTTACCTGAGCCACTCTTAGGAATCCAAGTTTCCCACATTTTATGTTGTTATGTACTATGGGGTTACTTATTTTATTCCTTCTCTGGATAGACTCTAGTCAGAATCCATCTCTCAACCATTCCTACTTTAGTAACTCTTTCACTTTTTTCTCTGCAACTGAGATTCTTTCTTTCTTTATTTATTTTGAGATGGAGTTTTACTCCCAGGCTGGAGTGCAATGGCATAATCTCAGCTCACTGCAACCCCTACCTCCTGTATTCAATACATTCTTCTGCCTCAGCCTCACAACTACCTGAGATTACAGGCATCTGCCACCACACCCCCCCTAATTTTTGTATTTTTTAGTAGAGATTGAGTTTTGCCATATTTGGCAGGTGGGTCTTGAACTCCTGACCTCAGGTGATCCACCCACCTCTGCCTCCAAACTGCTGGGATTACAGGCATGAACCACCACATCTGGAGGCAACTGATATTCTTTAATCAGATCATTCAGTCTTTATCCTAAGCAACTACTCAATGTTTCCTTCTCAGAGGTTAACTGACTTTCTCATCTCCATTGCTCTCATAGAGGATTCATATTTTATGATGATAACGTTGAGGAAAAATCAGAGGATGAATGCTGAGATGATAAAAAAATCTAAGTCATCTTAGAAGATGGGATGAGAGGGGTCAAAGATAAACTTGACATGAGTTTTTAAAGCAGCAAGGAGAGACTTTATTCAGTAATCATTATTGCAATGGGGAAGATGGTCCAGCTTAAACTGAAGTCAACTTTGTTTTATGCAGAGGTGACTGGATATTTTAAAGAAATAATGAAGGAGTAGAGAGGGGAAACTAGCAGAGATTTAAAGCAGTGATTAGGTTTGTCCTTTCATGCTTATCTGAAGGAGATAACTTATCTGTCTTCATGACAGAAAGTAATAGTGCAAGTTAGAGCAGGACACTCACCATATTGGGAGGGAGAGCTGAAGTTATTTCTCCGAATGTTTGCTTCTGGAAGAGATGGCTCTCACGTCCTTGAAAATATAGTTCTGGTTGGTGGAAATCTAACATCTCAGATTAAGAGAGAAATAATTTACAACTGTAAGCATTCTAAAGTAACTCCTCTATGGGGGGTGTAGGTCAGGGGACTGATTATAACTAGATTTTTGACTAGAACAAATTATAATTCTCCTGATATCCTTGAGTTTCTTCATACAGCCCTTTAAAGGGACCTAAGGTCATCCTTGGAATGTGGCTTTGAGCTGTTTGAAAATATGTTAGTGTTTGCTCAAATCTTAATAAAGGTTTAGAGACATAGTGAGAATCTGCCATTTTTTTATAGAGTAGACTTGAGCCGTTGTTGAAAGAGCATTCGGAGGAAACTGTCTACAGTTTGGTCAAGAACAGAATTTTTTGTCATAGGCAATGACAACTGAATAGAATCAGCTCTTGAAGATTGCCCTCAAAATGCAAGTAATCAGAAAGAGAAAAACAAAAGAAAGTTTCCTGCTTAATGGACAAACAAGCAATTTTTAGAAGTCCCACTTTGTTCTGAAACCTCATTTCCGATGGAAGGCCAGAGATTTATGATTTTATGAGGGAAGATTGAGTGATTTGGGAAAACTTACTAACATTTCCCACACTGAGTACTCTTACTGGAAATAAAATTTTTGAAATTTATTATATTAAGGAATTTCTCTAAGACGTCAAAAATCTATATTCAATATATTACTTGTTAAATACATGTAATATTTATAAAAGTCAATAAAATAAAGTTATAACAAGTATAGTTAGAATGTATTTACCATTTATGATATTATTTTATCCATTATCATTTAGTTAAAAGTTTGAAAAATTACAATTTTTTTCAATTTTTGGAGTAAAATAAATATATAGCTACAAAAATATACCTTATTTGAATATAACTAAATCAATAATATTATTGTGATTTGTATGTATATCTTTGTGTCATATTGTGGTTTTGTTTCTTTCATCATATACACTACTTAGGATTTTGAGGTTTATTTTCAATTGAAAGAGGATTTATCATTGTATTGATCCTTAATCATTGTTGCTCTGTCTTTCAAGTTCATAGTAGAAATGTCTTTTACAATCCCATTTGAATATACATGTATTCTCAGTTGCTTTAGCAGATAAAATATAGTCGTTGATGACACATGCCACTTCAGGTTAGATGTTTTAAGGTTATTTCTGTGCTATGGTGTTACTAGAAAAATGTATTGAGATGGAGCTTCTGTTGGCTCAGTTTCTAAGTCAGTGTGCTAGCAGAGCTACACTGTTGCTCCACATTGGACAATAAATAAATATCTCTTATATAATCTGAACAATAAATAAATATCTCTTATATAAGTTCTCTTTTATTGCACTATAAACTCAGACTATAAAAAAAGTACAAATGTGTATTTACGAATGAACTACTGTGTTAACCTCCATGCATACATACACACATGTGCACATAAACACACACACACCTAAATCAAATTAGATATATGATTGTTTTAGAGCTGAATGGTGGGTTTGAAGAAACACATATGAAAGGGTAGAAGAATATTTACATAATTACATGCTAGGGAAGCATTGTATAAACTGATTTCTGGAAGGTAATTTCTGTGCCTCACAAAATGTGGGTCCATGATGGCTTTTCAAGGCAAATAGTAACATTCTTAAACTACTATACATGGTTTTTACAAACCATGTAAAAAGTAGGCGTTCCAAAGTTAATACTTTCAATGGAGCAAAATTGCTCAGGAAAAGGAGACTATGGAAATGGCTCTCTCACTAAACCTAGATCACCTCTATGTATCTGCAATTAAATTGAGAGTCATGGGGAACAAGAGATAAAAAAAGGGGTAAAACAAAAAGAAAAACAACAAAATATTGATTATTTGCAGAAACAGTGAAACCTAATATATGCAATTAAAAAAATCATTGAGAAAGTTGGGGGATTACAATATAGAGTGCAGACTGTGACAAAAGAATTTCACTGTCTTACCAAGGAAAACATGGGTACAATCTCAATGAAAAGGATGGAGACAAAGAAGGATACTGACATGAGTAACTCTGTAAATGAGTGGAGACTCATACTAAACACAGCATGAAATGAACATAAACACTGGATTATACTTGGCAAGACTCTTTTCTATGGAGTCTAGGTTAATTCTGAAACCACCATAACTGTATATTGGGATTGTACAAATAAATGAATTACAAATGGTGGAATACAGGTTTCTTACAATTTCAATGGGGGGTTACAGATAAGCAAGTGGTAAAAGCTAAATGAACTACGTGGCATTTCATAAGAGGTGGAAACCTCAGCATGAACTCTTATTTAGTTCAATATAGATAAAGCTGTGTATAGAGACAGATTAGTATACATGCATATATATTCTAACTGTATTCACTGACAGAGCTTAGATGCACCAATACCATACCAGCAATGTGTACACCCATTTCCCAGAGCTTGGTTTCTAATGCCATTATTAAATAAAAGGAACCTAGGCTCCTTGGAAAAATGGATGATTCTAGGGTTAAGGTAGCAAATATAAAGGATGAACCCAGAGCATCTCAGCATGCCAGAAAGAAATAGAGTCATAGCAAACAAATAAAAGCAAAGCAAAACACAACGAGAGTGTATAAAAGACACAAGAGCTGTCTGAGAGCTCAAATGGACAAAACTGGAATATTCTGAGCCACAACAAAAATAGTATGTAGTATTGAATTATAACACAAAATATAAATGTCCATTTGTACATACTGATATAAATGAATAACTAAATAAAATAATAAGGTATAATCAATACATTTCCTGCACAGAAGAATTCCATTTTATGTACATACCATCCCTCCTTCAGGATGCTACTCACCCTTAAGGGTTAAATGAGCAAAGTAAGTTTCTTCTAAAAGAGTAATAAGTTTACAGTAGATAAACCTGACAAAGACTACTTCACCTAGGTAATAAAGGTTGACCATGGCAGCAATAATTTGTATAGATATAGAGGAAACTCTTTACAAGAATTAATGAGAATAGCAATTTATACCTGTGGTCTTTACTTCCAAAACCCATAACCACTGTCTAATCATAAGGAAAATATCAGACCACCCCAAACAAAAGAAATTTTGCAAAATACATGGCCAGCACTCAAAAATGATCCATGTTATAAAAGGCATTTGAAATCTGAGAAACAGTCACATTCTAGAGAAACCTAAGGAAACATGGCAACAAAATGTAATGTAGAATCTGAATAAAATTATTTCATTTTTATGAAGGAAATTATTGAAGAGCAAAGAAGACTTTACATAGAAATTGTGGGTATCCAAAAAAGTCTAAACTTTAGATAATAAGATATTAATATTATGTCATTAGTTATGATAAATGTGTCATACAAATAAAAGGGGAAACAGCATGTGGTATACAGGAGCTCTGTTGTATTCTTGCAACTTTTTTTTGTAAATCTAAAATTATTTAACTTTTTTTTTAAAGTTTAAAAAATGTTTTAAAAAATCCCCAAAATACCCTATGAGTTTAGATGCATAAAAATAATTTACAGGAATTCCAGCTCTATCCTTCTAAAAAAAAAATGGGTAAGTTAATAAGATTTTTAAAATACTGTTTTCACCTACCAAAACTAATGCAACAGTAATTCAAAAAATAAAACAGATTGACTTGTACTTTTTCTTATACATCCTTTGAAGTCCACAAGTTTATATTCAGCATGTGAGAACACCACAATGGTAGAAACAAGACTGAATAATCCATGAAAAATTAATATGTTTCAAACTACGTTACCGTAACTAAGTTTAGAAGATAATATAATACTCTCTAATTTTTCTATTGAAGTTAATTTGCAATAGGCATAAAAATTGGAATATCATTTTTTCCTTTGAGTATTTTAATATTGAATAAATATTAGTAAAAAACAAAACTAGAATATAGAGGCTGCCACACTGCCTTCAAAGAATCAGTAGTTTTCCTGCCTTTCACTGCATTTTACCTTACTGTTCATCTGAATTTATTCCAGAGGAATGATTCTTAGCTAAATTCACATGATACGGGCTATCATTATTCAAAGTTTCCCAATGATACTATCTCTAAAATCATATGCACAAATTGGTGAGAGTAATACGTAAATATCACTGCACTATTTTTGAGACAGGAAGTCAAGGAGCTAGCCCTTGAGGAAATACAGAAAAGAAGAGATGAGCCAATAACTTTTTGTGATTTTTATTTTCAAAAAAAATGAGTGATCTTTAAAATTAACTATAGTAGGTATTACGTAAGGTATTCAAACAACTTATCTTGTCTTCTAACCCTAGAAAAACAAACTGGAGATCATCTGAAACTCTGAAGACAGATAAAGGTGAGGATAATGTACTGTCTGTTTATTCTAATTTTTATCCCATTATTCATACACAATCTACCAAAAGAGAGGGACAGGGAGAGAGAAAAGCATTTCTCTAGTGTACAGTGTTCAAAATAATGAGATTTTTGGAGAGAAATAACACCTTGTATGTTTTTGCTGAGCCTGCTAATTCAAGCCAGACTCTACTAGCTGCTGTTTTAGCATGATTTCACCCCTTATGATAAGAAACATGTGACACAGCCTTCCCTGGTTTATACATCTTTTGCTTGGATGAAAGAAAAGAAATGGCAGGTTATTCTTTGGGTTATATTCTTGCCTATATGTGAGAACTGGTTCTTGGTCATAAGATACTGAATTTGTAATAATAATATTATTAATAGTAATACATACACATATAGTGCATATTGTTTCAGATTTATTTAATACTTACAATACCTCAGCAAAGTATGTGTCATTAGTTTTTCCATTTACAGAAGAAACTGTATAGAGAGGTTATTGTAAATGACCCACAGTTATCCAACTATGAAGTGGGTAGGGATTCAAATCTAGCAATTCTGATTTAAAAGTGCATTCTCCTAATTCCCATGATATAATTTATCACGTTAAATAAATATTAAATATTGTGTTATAAATATTTAGTTGTATTTATGACAACTAAAAGACTTTTACTGCCTCTCTGACTTCAGACAAATTAAGCCAAGAGATAATACACAGTTACCAGGAACAAAAGCATTAGTATTCTGACATCAATTTAGTGTAAATTTTTTATCACCTTCAAGACTAATGCAGCACCAAGGAGACCAAACATCTAGAAAGTCTAGGTGAATCTAGGTCAGGAACAGAAATCTAACTGCTGAGAATGACAGAAATTGCAGATGATATCAGGCCAAAGTAGTGTGATTCAGGCTAGACTTAATTCACAGATCTGCCATGAAAGTGTGAAACACTTTGCCACGAAAGAGGGAAGAGTGAAAACTTAAACTTTACTGAAGTAATCATAATTTATATTTTATGCACTTGTCTTGTTGTCCAGCTTCTACGCACTTGTACTCTCATTCCTTCTTCAATGACATAGTACCTTTATGGTCCGTACTTGATTTTCCTAAACAGTACAAATATTTTTAGTAAGCATACACTGACTTACACATATGCAAACACACACATACACACACACACACACAAACACACACACACACTTGAAAATGGAATCTTAGCTATCAACAACAAAAAGCACATGTGGATTGGTCTTTCTGATAAACACAGGATAATTTTCTAGCTGTGCTCAAGACATAACCCAGTGGACAGGCTAAAATCTGTACACTTTCGTTCTGGAGAGAAGCATACCCTGGCCATGACGGACTGAAGAAGAACCCTTATTGTGCTATCTTCTCTATTTCATCCAAAATGTATTAGCAGGTGGTAAAACTGTGACCTGTTGTAAATTTTATGTAAATCCAATTCATAATTTTGCTGGATTTCACCGAAACAGCTTCAATGTTCCCCTCAGTTTGACTAAACTTTAGACAGGTTACTCACTGACTTTAGGTCCCTGACCACTTTTTTTTTTTTACCTTTGTGCAGTGACTTTAGAAAACTTCGCATTATAAACTCTTTCTCTGATCTCTTGAGATATAAACTTTCTTTCAACTTCTTGCCAATTTTACAACACAGGAAGATATTTTTCAACAACATGAGAGACATCTGTTTAAAATAAAATCATTAAGGATGAGGGGAGGAGCACACCTATCTACCAGTCTCTGTGGAGACTAGTAAATTGCAGTTTAGTAACTTTAGTTAACTAAATGCATGAAGTTTGCTAACTTTAGTAAACTCCAATTGGCAAATACAATGGACTAATCACACTGAGCAACTTCATCCCTAATATCGTGTAGTCCTCTAGTACTTTTGCACTAGCTCATTCCAGGTCTTAAACATTCTTTCAACTTTTGTTTCACTGGAATTGAGTCAATTCTCTCTCCTGTATTGCAGTAGTCAAGAATAAAGTCTCTCTTGACTATTTAAGTTGACTGGTGCAATTTTTTTCAACAGATTTTATTACAAATGCATGACATGTACATAGTGTTTTCCATTCTACAAAGAAAGCGTGATCTGAAAACATTTCCCATAAGATTACTCTTTTTATTAAATGTATTTTATTTAAAATATTTAATGAAAATACTCAAATTCTAAACCATTTAAATTTAAAATCTATTTTTAATGGCTATTCTAAATATTTTATTATTGCTGCTGCTGCTGTTGCTGTTGCTGTTGATTTCTTATTCCATGTTCACTACACATCTATACAACCAAAACTTTGGAGAATACAATAAAGCAAATAAAACCCCACTAGTATTTATTTCTTAATATAAAGAGAAGTACAAGAAAGCTGTAATAAATGCTGAAGGGTTGAAATATCTATTCCAGTAAGTCTCTCCCTTTAATGAGTTTCCTGGAAGTTGACAGTGAATTCTGCTGTCATCTTATTAGCCAGGGCTGGTCCAGAAAATCAGCACTAGATACAAGGTATTCAAAGAAGTGTGACTATTTATTCACCATCTATGAGAAATGAAGTCAAGACAGAAAGAGATTGTGAATGGCTTTGGAGTAATCAATCACAGTCTGCTTTAATGGTTTATTTATATTTTATTAATATTTTTCACTATAGTTTACATTTAAATGTGTATTTTATGTGCATCTTAGGATATTTTACAAATATATATACTCATGGAACTACCAAATTATGATACTATAATTTCATTCCATCAAGGAAAACCGTCTCATTATGCTTTGCAGCAAATGGCTATTTGGTTATCCCAATGATTATTCCTGTCTACAACTGATTTGATTTCTATCACTATAGATTTTTTTTCTTTTCTAAAAATTAAAATGCACAGAATCATATAGCATACACTTTTTTGTCTTACTTTACTTGACAAAAATACGGATTTATCATGTAAAATGTTATTCTGAAATATAAATACATTATGGAATGACTATATTGAGATAATTATTATAAATATTACTTCAAATACTTATCATTTTGTGGTGAGAATACTTATAATCTATTTTATTAGCAATTTTGAAGAATAAAATATATTTTTTTAACTAAAGTTACCATGTTGGACAATAGGTCTCTTGAACTTATTCTTTCTGTCTAACTGAAATTTGATTCCTGTGCTTTTGCTATTTTTCATATGTTTCTTGGCCACATAAATGTCTTCTTTTGGGAATTGTCTGTTCATATCCTTCACCCGCTTTTTGATGTGATTGTTTATCTCTTTTCTTATAAATTTGTTTAAGTTTCTTGGATATTCTGGATCTTAGCCCTTTGTCAAATGGATAGATTGCAAACGTTTTCTCCCATTCTGTAGCAAAAATCTTAAGTATTCCTATACACCAATAATAGACAAACAGCCAAATCATGAGTGAACTCCCATTCACAATTGGTACAAAAAAGAATAAAATACCTAGAAATACAACTGACAAAGGATGTGAATAATCTCTTCAAGGAGAACTACAAACCACTGCTCAAGAAAATACGAGAGGACATAATCAAATGGAAAAACATTCCATAAGCATGGATAGGAAGAATCAATATCATGAAAATGGCCATACTCCCCAAAGTAATTTATAGATTCAATGCCAATCCTATTAAGCTACCATTTATTTTCTTCACAGAATTAGAAAAAACTACTTTAAATTTCATATGAAACCAAAAAAGATCCTGTATAGCCAAGACAATCCTAAGCAAAAAGAACAAACCTGGAGGCATCATGCTACCTGACTTCAAACTATGCTACAAACCTGCAGTAACCAAAACAGCATGGTACTGTTACCAAAACCAATATATAGACCAATGGAAGGTGACAGAGGCCTCAGAAATAACACCACACATCTACAACCATCTGATCTTTGACAAAGCTGACAAAAACAAGCAATGGGGAAAGTGTTCCCTGTTTAATAAATAGTGTTAGGAAAACTGTCTAGCCATAAGCAGAAAAGTGAAACTGGACCTCTTCCTTACACCTTATACAAAAATTAACCCTAGATGAATTAAAGACTTAGATGTAAAACCTCAAACTATAAAAACTCTAGGAGAAAACTTAGGCAATACCATTCAGGACATAAGCATGGCAAAGATTTCATGATTAAAACAACAAAAACAATGACAACAAAAGTCAAAATTGACAAATGGGATCTAATTAAACTAAAGAGCTTCTGCACAGCAAAAGAAGCTATTATCAGAGTGAACAGCCAATTTACTTTGTCTTTCTAATAAAACAACACCAATTGTCATTTCTCCTTTCATCTATAGATTATCTAAATTGTTAAATTTCCACATGCTCAGAAATTAACAAGCTATCTTTCTGTTATCTATTTTGATTTTTTATGGTAATTATAGATATTTTGTGTATTCTAAATTATTTTAAATTTATAGAAACTTGTTTTCTATAAATTTATAAAATATGTTCTATTTTAGCATTTCTTGTATATTTGAAGGATATATGTATCATACTGCTGTTGAATGGAAGGCTCTAAAAATGTCAATTAAGTTAAATTAGCTGAAAAGTTTTGCTAATGTTCTGTATATATTTGTTTTGTTGTCCTTGTTTTGTTTTTGTTTTGTTTTGTGTTTTGAGAGGGAGTCTTACTCTGTCACCCAGGCTGGACTGCAGTGGCATGATCTCAGCTCATTGCAACCTCTGCATCCCAGATTCAAGGAGTTCTCCTGCCTAAAACTCCCAAGGAGCTGGGATTACAGGCACGTGCCACCATACCTGGCTAATTTTTGTATTTTCAGTACAGATAGATTTTCGTCATATTGGCCACGTGGGTCTCAAACTCCTGACCCCAAGCCATCAGCCCACCTTGGTCTCCCAAAGTGCTGAGATTACCGGCATGAACCACTTCTCCAGGCCATCTCAATGTTATGTAATTGCTTTAGCAAATTCTAAGAGAAGACTGGTAAGATATTCAGCTACAATTATTCATTTATCTATTTATTGCTCCTTCCAGTTATATCAGATTTTGTTTCATTTATTTTGTGGCTATGACTGGGTGCATATATATTCAAGATTATTATGTCTTTTTGATGAATTGATTCAATATTATTATGCAATATTCTTATTTATCTTTGCTATTATTTATTGTTTGAAAAATATTATATTGCTACTGTTTTATTTGTATTGGTGTTGCATAGTATACATTTTCCCATTTTTAAAATATTCGTTTATATGCATATTTATATTTAAAGTGTTCCAGTGCAGACACTATATAATTGAGACTTGTTTTCCTCTTTCTCTTCACTCTGACAGTTTTGACTTTTCATTTGAACTATTTGAATCAGTTATGTTAACATTAACTTTTTTTTGGCTAATTATTTTTGTTTCAACTTTTATTTTAGATATTGGGGATGGTTACATGTATCTAAAATACAGGGTTTGATACATGGGTATATTGTGTGATGGTGAGGTTTGGAGTACAGATCCCATCACCCAGGCAGTGACATAGTACCCAATAAGTAGTAACTCACCCTTCTCCCTCCCTTTATTCTCTAGTAATACATAGGGTCTGTTGTTCCCATATTTAAGTCCATGTGTGCTCAATGTTTAGCTTTCACTTATAAGTGATAACACGCAATATTCTTTTTCCTGTTCCTGCATTAATTTGCTTATGATGATGTCCTCCAGCTTCAAGTTGCTGCAAATTATATTATTTCATTCTTTTTTACGGCTGTGTAGTATTCCATGGAGTATATGTACCATGTTTCCTTTATCCAATCTACCATTCTCAAAAGAAGACATATAAGTAGCCAACATATAGAAAAAAATGGTCAGCATCACTAACCATCAGACAAATGCAAACAGAAACCACAATAAGATACCACATCACATCAGTCAGAATAACCCTTATTAAAATGTCAAAATATAACAGATGTTGACAAGGCTGCGGAGAAAAAGGAATACTTATACACTGTTGGTAGGAATGCAAATTAGTCTAACCACTGTGTAAAGCAGTCTAGAGATTCCCCAAATAACCTAAAACAGAGTTTCCATTCAATCTAACAATCCCATTACTGGATACATATGCAAAAGAAATTCATTCTACCAAAAAGATACATGTATTGTATGTGCATCGCTGTCCTGTTCATAATGGCAAAGATATAGAATCAACACAAAGTCCCATTAACTTTAATTTTTGATGCATTTATGTTCAAATACATTATCTTGCTATTCATTTTGATTTGTCTGATTTATTCTTTTAGGATATTTTCTGACATTCTTGCCTCCTTTTGAATTAGCTTGGTTTTAAAAAATATTTTAATATTCTTTTTTGTGTATGTGATTGATAGCTTAGCTGTTTTTCATTGTTTTATCTTTTTCCTGTAATTATATGAGACTTTACAACATGTATCCCTAACTTATCACCATCTATCTTCAAGCAATATTATATCTCTTTACATAAAAGTAAATATCTTACAAGTGTACACATAAAGTTTTTCATCTTTATGCATTTGTTTTATTGTCATGAATTTTATTGACATATTAGTTATAAGAATCAAAATTAAATTACCAAAAACACAAGCAACAAAAGTAAATGAGAGAAATAAGACTACATCAACCTGTAAAACTCCTGTGCATCAAAAGAAGCAATCAGCAGAATGAAAAGCAACATACAGAATGAGATAAAATACTGGAAAGCATATGGAAGTTAATATCCATATATATAAGACATTCCTGTGACTCACTAATGACAAACAAATAAAAGATGGTCAAATACTTGAACAGACATTTCTCCACGGAAGATATACAAATGAGCAACAAACAAATGCTCAATATCAAGAATAATTTTGAGAATTGCAAGTAGAAACCACAATGAGACATCACCTCATAACTATTAGGATTACACACACACACACACACACACACACACACACACACACACACACACACAGTAGTGTGAAAACTTATGAACATGGTTGGATTGTAAAGCAGTACTACAGTCATGGAAAAAAAATTGCAGCATACTCAAAAAATTAAAAATACTATTGCTATTTGATATAGAAATCCCACTTCTGAATATGTGTCCAGAGAATTAAAAGCAGAATGCCAAGAATTATCTGCATTATCATGGTTATTGCGGCATTATTCACAATAGCCAAGAAATAAAAGCAACCCAAGTGTCCATTAACAGGTAAACAAAGGAAGACTATGTGGTACATACATAAATACAGTTAAATATTATTTCCCTTAAAAAAAAGGAAAATCTGTTACTTAGTACAATATGAATAAAGTTTGATGACATTGTGATAAAAGAAATGTCAGCAGCAACATGATAACTACTGTATGATTTCACTTATGAAAGATCTTTAGAACAGTCATAAATGAAATTGAAGGGTGATTTCCAGAACTCTCCCATTGGGAGTCCTTATTCAATAAGTATAGTTTTAGTTTTGCAAGATGAAAAAGTTATAGATGTATGTTGTACAACAGTGTGAATGTAGTTAGCTTTACTAATCTACACACTTAAAATTATTTACGTGGAAAATTTTGTGTTATTCATATTTTAACCAAAATTTCAAATTATATAAATATAAGAGAGGGAGCTTGGTGTGGCATAATAATCTGTCTGTATTCTTGTCATTCCTGTGCATCTATATTCTAAAATAAAAAATTTACTTAAAAGTATAAATAAAACAAAATATAAAATCTAGGTCTGAAGATAAGTGCTAAAAGAAGACAACTGATTTTTTTCCCAAATGTATTAAAATATTTATTTAAAATGATTTTTTTGTGTGTGCTCATCTAACAATTATCTGTGATCATTTTCATAAAACCATGATTTTTTTTATTATTAGGTATTAAACTTAGAAATTGGGGCTAAAGTAGATAGAGGAGACCTGTATTATTCAGCATAGACAGTGCTATTGCTCTACATAGTAAATTATTATAAAAGCAATGGGTGCAGACCATGTCAAAGAAATAAAAGAGAGGAATTGAGATGAAAGAGGTCAAGTTAAAGGGCTAAATAGGTATTATGTCATGAATGTCTGTGAATGAAATGCTAAGTGTTTGAACTTTTTCTTGTAGGGTATGGAGCCTTGGTAGAAAATATTTTGGAGGACCTGGGCATGATGCTCCAAATTCATTTCACCTTTCCTCATTGTGTAGCAATAACTAGATTTAGGAACCTGACCACTAACTCCAGAAGAGGGTCCGGATTAGTCTATAACAATTACAGTCATCTTGTTTGACTCTCTATGTCAGTACAGGGACAAAAATATCAAAGCAAATTTGACTCAATGACAGGAAGGAAAGGTTTCTGAGGGGCATGAGGTGAAGAAGTCCCCCTACTACTAAGATCGAATTCTAATGAAATAGAAAACTTGGGTTCCTTGCTGCTGCTACAGCAATTTAAAACCCTGAGGAAAAGAACCCAAGTTGAGAAGGCAAAGCTGGTAGCGTTACCCTGATCAAGTTGTGCATAAGTTCCAATCTACCACTGTACTTCCACTTCTGTGAACCTTTGAATTCTCTTATGGCTCCATCCAGTATGAGTCGTCTTTTTTTTTTTTTAACTCTCTCTGTCACCCAGGCTGGAGTGCAGTGGCATGATCTCGGCTCACTGCAACCTCTGCCTTACAGTTTCAAGCGATTCTCCTGCTTCCACCTCAAGTAGCTGAGATTACAGGCATGTGCCATCATACCCAGCTAATTTTTGCATTTTTAGTAGAGACAGAGTTTCACCGTGATGGCCAGGCTGGTCTCAAACTCCTGACCTCAAGTAATACACCCGCCTTGGCTTCCCAAAGTGCTGGGATTACAGGTGTAAGACACCGCACCCAGCCATGAGTTGCTTTTTTAGTCCCTGGTGCTCAAATCATCCTATCTAAAAAATATTTTAACAAGGAACATATAAAACAATAGAAATTATTTTTATAAAGAGTCTATATTCTTTTAAATAAAACATTATCAGGAAATGAAAATATTGTATTAGGTTTCTCTCCTGCAAAACAAATTACCACAAACCGAGCACTTTAAATAACACATATTTATTTATCTTACAATCCTGAAAGTCAGAAATCTTGACACTTATTAACCAACTTCTCTGCCTTAGGGTCTTACAAATCCAGCTGTCAACAAGGTTGAAGTTTTATTAGAGGCTTCACTAGGGAAAGATCATTTTTTAAACTCCCCCAATTGTTGGCAAAATCAATATCTGAATGTTTTAATTTTTGTAGGAGTTCATTGCGATTTTGGCTGCTGTTACCAGAGGCTATTCTCAGTTTTTAGAAGTTCTGTGGCCCCCTCACAACATGGCATTTTAATTTTTCTATGTGAGCAAAGAAACATAGCTTAGCAAGATAGAGTGTTCTCACTCTCATTTATCTATAATGGTGTGACATCTCATCACCTTTGTTATAGTATGTACCCTACTCATAGCAGATACATCCTCTCACCTTTGCCATATTTGATTACTTAGAAGCAATTTACAGATCTCATTCACACACATGATGGGGAAGTATACAGGATTATTCAAGAGACACGGCTGACAAAGGAAAATCTAAGTGAATTCTAAACATTCCAGAGTTTCCTTTTGTTATGATAAAAGTGTTCCGAAATTAGATTATGGTAATTTTTCCACCATATAAATACAGTAAAATTGATTTAGTTGTACCCTATACATGGGAAATCATTATAATACATATGCTATATCTCAATAAAGTTGATTAAAAAACACATCATGCAATCTAGTACTAAATGCAAAACCATAAAACCTTCCAGAAGAGAATAAAAGATAGTATCTGACATAGGAAAATATTTATTCATCAGAGCATGAAATAGCATTAATAATTTGAAGGAGAAATGGAAACTTAGACTTTAATTTAAAAATTTATCTGTTAAAGTCATTAAGAAAATGCCAGGGTATCAAGAGATTGGTGAAAAATATCAATACCAATACATGTCTCACAATGTACTTATATATAATAAAAATATACAAACTTTAAAACCAGCATTAATATGACCAAAAAAAAGCGCCTAAAATGTGTAAAATAGGTGAAAAGATAGTTTAAGACTTAGGAAATTACAGTAGTCAATCATCATTTGTAAAGATGACTTTCCACTTTAGATAGCAGAGAATGATAAATTTGAACCACAATGCAATAATAGTAATACTTTACAACCACTATTATAACTAATATGAATTTGAGCACACTGTCAAAGATTGGAAAGGGTGAAGAGTGAATAAAGTGCTCTTTGAATTCCGGTGGGAATGTGAAATGTTACAAACACTTTGGGAAACTGGAAGTCTCAAAAAAATAAAAGTAAATATACGTTTATTTTACATGACCTTAAAATTCCACTGGTAGGTACTTTTCCAAGAAAAATGAAAGTATATATCTTCAAATAGTTGTGTACATGATTGTTCAATTAGCATTCTTCATAAAAGCCCAACACAAATGCCCATTCTCAAGAGCAAGAATAAAGAAGCTTGTTGGTTGACATATAGAAGGGGAGACTAACTAACAAAGAAAATAACTATGTTATACATGTGGCAATTTAGATGACTCTCCAAAACATAGTGCTTATTAAAAGACACAAACTCATACCTACTTGTGATTCTATTAATATGAATTTCAAGTATAGTCAAAAGCTAACCATTGGTGCTAGCATAAAGACTGATGGAAAAAGGTGGCACAAAGGAAGTTGTTTAGATGATGAGAATGTGCCATATGTGAATTTTTAAAATTGATGTGTTAGTATTTTGGTGACAATTTTGCATGTCTCTTTATGAGAGACACTGGAGTCTTATTTTCTTTTCTGGTAATGGCTCTGTCAACTTTGAGTTCAGCATTCTCAAGAAAGCATAAAAGACATATTTAAATTTTTGTGTGAAAATGGTATTTTTCTTTCTCCAATGTTTGGTAGACTTTTGCCAATAAAGCCATTAGAGGCTGTGTTTTCTTTGTAGAAAGTTGTTTAATAACAAATATGATATATTTAATAGTTAAAGGGATATTAAATTATTTTTCTTTCATTTATTTATTTATACATTTTCCATCATTTTGTTGATAGAGTATATCATTTCAAGCTAGATTATTTTCTAGTGACCATTTTTTCATATTTCTAATCATGCCATATACTAATAATTTTAGTTTTAATATGTATGTGTATACATATATGTTTATATGTGTGCATGTACACATGTGTGTATATTTGCAATCTATGTTTTTTATGGAATATTTACATTTAATCTGAACTATTGAATATTTTGAGAATAAAGTTATATGTATTATTTTCTTAGTATCCTTTTTATTGCCTGTCATGTCTTTATAGACTCACTTTCATTTTTATACCCATTAGTCATTTATCTTTTTCTTATTTTATTAAATTTACTAGAAATTAATCAATATTATTAACCTTTTCATAGAACAGATTTTGGGATTTGGTGATTTGATTTTATTGATTTCTGCTCTATATTTATTGATTCCCCTTTTCCCACTTAGTATTTAATTTGCTCTTCTTAATTGATTGTTTAAGGTAGAAGCTTAGATTGTTGATTGAATCATTTGTTATTATTATTTAATGCTATGTTTATCCTTATTTATGTTTAATTTCCTTTAATACCTAATTAAGTTTTATTTTTTCCAATTTTTGTTATGGTATCTTTATCTTAGGTATTATGTAGAAATGTGATTCTCTATTTCAAACTCATTTGCAATTTTCTAGATATTTTTATGTTACTGAATATTAGAGTGCACTTTATATATGTGTTTGTATTAGTTCATTCTCACACCAGTATAAAGATACTTCCCTAGACTGGGTAATTTATAAAGAAAAGAGGCTTAATTGACTCACAGCTCTACATGGCTGTGTAGGCCTCAGGAAAAGTAAAATTATGGCAGAAGGCAAAGGTGAAGCAGATACCTTCTTCACCAGGCAGAAGGAGGAAGTGTGTGGAAGAATGAGGAAATGCCACACTTGACCATCAGCTCTTGTTAGAATTCACTCACTATCTTAGAACTGCATGGCAGAAATTACTCCCATGATCCAATCATCTCCTACCTGGTCCCTCCCCTGACACATATGAATTACAATTTGAAATGAGATTTTGATGGGGACACAGAGTCAAACCATATCATTCCACCCCTGGCCCTCCAAAATCTCACATCCTCACCTTTCAAAACACAATCATGCCTTTCTAACAGTTCCTGGAACTCTTAACACATTTCAGCATTAACCCAAAAGTCTAAGTCCAAAGTCTTATGTGAGATAAGGCAAGGCCCCTCTATCTAAGAGCCTGTAAAATCAAAAGCAAGTTACTTACTTCCAGCAGATAATGGAGATACAGGAATTGGATAAATACTTCCATTCCAAATGAGAAAGATTGGCCAAAAAAAGGGGGGGCTATAGGCCCCATGCAAATGCAAGTCTGAAATTCAGTGAGGCAGTCATTCAATCTTAAAACTCCAAATAATCTCCTTTGATTCCATGTTTCACATCTAGGTCACGCTTATGAAAGAGGTGGGCTCCCGTGGCCTTGGACAGCTCTGCTTCTGTGGCTTTGCAGAGTAAAGCACCCCACCTTATCTGCTTTCATGGCAGGTATTGAGTGTCTGTGGTGTTTCTAGGTGCACAGTGCAAGCTGTTGTTGGATTTATATTTCTGGGTTCTGGAGGACTGTGGCTCTCTTCTCCCAGCTCCATTAGGTAATGCTCCAGTGAGAAGTCAGTGTGGGGAGCTACAACTCCACATTTCTCTTCTGCACTGCCTTAGCAGAGGTTCTCCATGAGCATTCTGCCCCTGCAGCAGCCTTACGCCTGGACATCCAGGCATTTCCATACATTGTTTGAAATCAAGGTGGAAATTCCTAAATCTCAATTCTTGGATTCTGTGTACCCACAAGCCCAATACAAATGTGGAAGCCACCAGCGCTTGGGGTTTGTAACCTCTGAAGTCATTGCTCTAGCTGCACTTTGGCCCCTTTTAAAACCAGAGCTGGGACACAGAGCACCAAGTCCTAAGACTGCACAGAGCAGTGGGGACCCCAGACCTGGCCAAGAAAACCATTTTATCTCCTAAGCCTCTTGGCTTGTGATGGAAGAGCTGCCACAAAGGTCTCTGACATGCACTGTGATATGATTAGGCTTTGTGTCTCCACCCAAATCTCATCTTGACTTGTAATCCCCATAATCTCCACATGTCAAGGGAGAGACCAGGTGGAGGCAATAAAATCACAGGGGTGGTTTCCCTCAGGCTGTTCTTGTGATAGTGAGTGAGTTATCATGGCTCTTCCCCACTTCACTTGGCACTTCTTCCTGCTGCCTTGTGAAGAAGGTGCCTTGCTTTTTTTTTTTTTTTTTTTTTTGGCCTTCTACCATGATTGTAAGTTTCCTGAGGCCTCCCTGGCCATGCTGAACTATAAGTCAATTAAACCTCATTCCTTTGAAAATTATGCAGTCTCAAGCAGTTCTTTATAGCAGTATGAAAATGGACTAATACACCCTGAAGACATTATCCCCATTGTCTTGGCAATTCCATTCACCTTCTTGTCACTTCTGCAAATTTCTGCAGCAGGCTTGAATTTCTCCCCAGAAAATGGGTTTTTCTTTTCTATCACATTGTCAGGCTGCAAATTTTCTAAACTTTTAAGCTCTCTTGAATGCTTTGCTGCTCAGAAATTTCTTCTGCCAGATACCCTAAACTATCTGTCTCAAGTTCAACATTCCACAGATGTGTAGAGTAGGGGCAAAATGTCAGCAGCCTCTTTGCTAAAGCATAGCAAGAGTAAACTTTATTCCAGTTCATAGGAAGTTTTTCATCTCCATCTGCTACCACCTCAGCCTGGACTTTGTTGTCCATATCATTATCAGCATTTTAGTCAAAATTATTTAGTAAATCTCCAGGAAGTTCCAAACTTTCCCACATCTCCCTGTCTTCAGCTGAGCCCTCCATACTGTTCCATCATCTGGGTAAAGTTGTTTACACATTTTCAAGTAACTTTATAGTGGTGTCTCACTACCTTGTTATCAATTTACTGTACTAGCCCATTCTCACTCAGCTATAAAGACACTACCCAAGACTGAGTGAATTATAAAGGAAAAAGGTCTAATTGACACACAGTTTGACATGGCTAGGGAGGCTTCAGGAAACTTACAGTAATGGCGGAAAGTAAAGAGGAAGCCAGTACATTATTTATATGGTGGCAGGAGAGAGAATGCAACCAGGGGAAATGCCAGACACTTATAAAACCATCAGATCTTGTGAGAACTCACTCACTCTCCTGAGAACAGTATGGGGAATCCCCACCCCCCTGCCATGATCCAGTCACCATCCACTGGGTCCTCCGTTGACATGTAGGTATTATGGAGACTCCAAATCAAGATGAGACTTGAGTGGGGACACAGCCAAATTATATCAGCATTCAATTCTTTGCAATTGATGTCGTTTTGACTTGTGGGTCAGCATATTATATATCTTGTTGTATAATGTTTTAAACTAATATTTTAATAATGTTAAAGTTGCAATTCAGTTATAATCCTTAATCCCTGCTAGTAGCTCAATAGCATAATATCATTTTATAGTATTAACATTTTAAATAACTATTGAAATGCAAAAGGAGGATGATATTAAAATATACATTTGAATTTCCTGCAAAATTATTTTAATAAATACAATTGGCCTAAATAATTTGCAGATTAAAAAATATTTTTAATTATTATGGATTCATATTTGTACATATTTATGCAGTGCATGTGATATTTTGATACAAAAATACAATGTGTAATGATTAAATAAGAGTAATTGGGATATCTATTACCTCAAGCATTTATAATTTCTTTGCAAAATTTAATATCAAATGCATACATTGCAAATTCTTCTATAAAATTAAATTTATGGAGCCAGAGGAATTTAGGCAATTTTTTAATTCAGGTGTTTTTTGGCAAGTACTACTGTTTTGTACCTGGTTTAAAGAATAACAAATAAATATTAAAATTTTTATACATTTAACCCAAAGATAGTTTTTTAAATATGATAGCAATTATATAAATGGTCTACATTTGTATTATTTTCTCTGCTGTAGATCTAACCTTAACATATTACAAACCTGTATTTAGAAAACAATACTACATCATCATAGCTTTTTTGTGAAAAAAAAGGAATAAAAGTGTGAGATAGTTGACCAACAGTTTGGGGTTTTCTTCCCGACCCCTACCTGTAAGAATGTTGATCTTATGAGTGTTAAGCTTAAGAGTTTTTTGAAATCAATGGTGTTGTTTATACATTTTTTAATAGAAAAGAGAAAAAATATACAAGTTTCTCAAAAATAGCTATGCTGTCTTGCTATGTGTAGAAGATAGTTAAAGAAATACAATGTGTTTATCTGCAGACTTTAATTTACAATATGCAAACTACTTCAAGCAATTTATTAGCTAAAAATTTCTAATTATTACAGAATAATTATTTGTATAATTTCAGTAATTTGCAAAATGTATGACATAACAAAACACATATTTTGACTATTCTATGTGCAAATTTATACTATATCTGTTTATTTTAATGTCTGGTTTGTTTTTGACATGGACAAAGTGTTCTCTTGTATAACTTCAGTAATAGAGGTGCTTTTATGTATTAACTAGTCAATAGTTTAGGTCAAACATTTTCTCTTAAAACATACAATAAATACCTTTAAGAAACTGCCTTTACACTCTTTCTACAATCATCAACATTTTAACACAATACTTTACCCCATAAATTTGTCTAACATTAGACATTTTTGAGATGACATTCTGATGAAATTTTTGGTGCTGGCTATGTGGCACACTTTAATTCAAACTCTGTAGTGATGATTATCTGCCTATGAATAGAGTGAGGCCTAGTTTTTAGGTATGTCCTATCTCCGTCTGCAATATCAGGAGACACCATGAGAACATTTACAATCAACTTATTGCCATTAGGAAATGAAGAGATTGATAAAGTATTTGTCTTACGTAGAAGATTGCCAGATTCTACTAATACAGCCCTGTGTAAAATTTAGGCATGTCCATCACATAGAAAAACCATGAATTTAAGCAAAATACTGGTGTAGAAATCAAAACAGCAAAGCAACAATAAAAAATGAATGATCAAACATGACTTAATTTGTATTCATTGCTTTATGATGGATTCAGTTCTTAGAGACAATCTTTTAATATATTCTATCAAGTATAATTATTATCGTCTTTGAGAAAGGATATATTAAGTCTCACATCTTTTTGCTTTCTCATTTTCATTCAAAATTAAGAATCTATCCTGAAAATAAAAATTATAAATAATTACTCATTGTAGGCTAAACACTGCTGTAATTTCAGAGTCACAGACAATTCTAACCAATGAGTCTTTATTATAATAATGAACAAACATGAATGGGAAATAATTTGTATTGTCAGTGCAGATATTCTTTTTACCTCGTCAAGTCCTCTGTATGTTTGTTGCAATTACAGCATTTTGGGTTATAATCCACAAACTAAAAATTGCTGAAATTGGCCTTGACAGGCCCAGCTAATTGGCTCCCAAGGAGCCGTTATTTCTACCTGGCGAACAATCTGTGAAGTACACAGCTACTCATCCACACCACGTACAGAGCTAATTATAAAGCAGCAGGAGATATCACACGGTAATAGGCTGTGTACTGTTATTAGTACATAATAATTCCATACCCAAATCATCAATTATGGTACTCTTGCTACCTTGAGGAAAATGCTATTGTGCAGGAAGGATTACTTAGGGACCCTATCTGAGTAGAAATCACTCTATTTTTATTGTTTTAAATGATTAAGTTTTCTGACTTTCCCTAGGAGATTAGAAACCCTGTCTGGTCACCAAACACAAACAAAATAAAATGGACTAAAACCAAAAGAAAAATCACTCTGTGCCAAAAGAAAAGTAAATACAAAGATTCAAATGATATTTATTTGGAAAACAGTGTTACTGCTTAATGTTATTCTTTGCAGTTCATTATGTACAAATGCTTGAATGTATCTTCTGATTTATAATTAATTTCATAAAATACTTAAATACCATTAATTGTAAATTTTTGTAATAGGTATTTTTATAGTTATTTCCTACTCAAATACACATATATCAAGAATGATATTGCCATTGCTTTTTAAGATGACCAAGTCTATTCATACTGAAGTGTTCTGCTTTAGCATAGTAAATTATTTGAAAGTAATATAAAACAAACTAGCTCAATTTATTTCATGGTAAGTCTGAGAACTTCCTTTGCTTGCTTAATTAACTTCTTTGGACAATTTATTTTATAATAAGGTGCCCTTTTGTCAGAAACTTGTTTGATCTTGGTTTGAGGTCATTAATTCAGATCTGTTCTTGTCTTTAGATAAAAATATGGAAAGTATTATAATCAGGCAACTTTCAAAATTTTTATCCTTCCAATTATTTTCCTTAAAAAATAATTTTTAATGTATTTTATTGAATTACAATTCAAACCACAAACATTTCATAGATAAAATTTCAAAAATATAAACATAGTTTATGTCTTTAATTAAAATGAAACATTTTTTCTTTGATTTATACCTCTTTTATTGGCATTAGAATCTTTTATTGATTCAGTGTCTGAAACTAAATAAATAGAAATAAGGACAAAGTGAGATTCAATATGCATTAGACAGCTCATCTCACATATTTTGTTTATAATAAATGTTCTATACTAAAAAAAAATGGAATTGAATCAGAACTTACATTTGTCTATATCAGAAAGTTCCAAGTGAACCTGAAGTTGAGGCAGATAAATTATGTATATTAGTTGATTTATGAATAATTTTACTGCATAAATGTGATTTCTGCTAAAAATAACTTACAAAGCTCTTTATTGTTTATCTCTTAAACAATTTGAAAATTTGTCTACGTAAAATGAGTCTATAACATGACACATTGTTTTTCACCTCTCCAAGTTGAAGGAAATAACACTTAAATTTATTTTTTTTAAACTGCTTCTGTAGTTGTGTGTTGGATTCTTACAACTACCGTATCTTAAGCACATTATTGTTTATGACTTTTTCATTATTGTGAATGTTCTTGATGCAGATCGAATATCCAACTTGATACCACATTTTCACAGACCTTAAGACATAATTTATAATTAGTCACCATATGAGTTTTGTTGTTGAAAAAAATTCACTAAAGAGTCAGAAAAATGCATCATTTATTGTTCAATTACTATTTCTATCACTAATTTGAATGACAGTTCTAATTTACCTAGACCTTCTGTGTCTGCTCAATTGTACCCAAGGAGCGATGTGTCTTGCACTTGGAAATAAGTGGATCTTATGTATTGAAACCAATAACAAAGTCCTAGTCTGTCATACAAGTCTTGTTTTAATAGATGACTTTTGTGTGGTTCTGATGACTACATCTAATTGCCACATCTTAAAAGCTATGTAATTGCTACTACACCATCAATGCATTATATGTTTAATATGTATACATTAATCTATAATAAATATAAATGTAATATATGTATTAATATATTTTCATTGATAGATATGATATTGATATGATATAAATAATAATGACATAATATACCAATAACCTTCACATTTCCATTATTATGGTAAATATGATGTTCTAATCATTTTTATTAATATAGTATAATATAGTTAGTACATCCTCTAATTTTCACATCAATCCTCTGAGGTAGCATTTAATTATCATACATCTATATATGAAAGAACTCAATAGAAGAGAGTTTTGAGAACTGCTCCCTAATGACAAAGCCAGAACTCAACCCTTTGCAGTGTGGTTCCAGAGTGGTACTTTTGGGTATTATACAATATTGTTTCTCATATACTTAGGACTGTGTGTTGTTTAGAAGAAATTGAGAAAAAGTCAAGGTAGTTATATGTTTTAACAATATTGTGTCTCATATACTTAGGATTGTGTGATGTTTAGACGAAATTGAGAAAAAGCCAAAGTAGTTATATGTTACAACCCTATGTATACTTTGTGTTGTTATAATTGCCCACCTCTAAGTTAATCTTAGAATCACTTAACGATATCTCAACACAGAGCTTAGTCACTCATCCATTAATTTTTTTTTCTTAATTTTTTTCTTTGTTAAGTTCTTCATCCGTTTCAGGTAAATTTTTCCAATGTTGAACTATCAAAAACATTTTATATTTGCATTCTATTTTTGGCATTGCCTCTTCCTGAATAGTTTTGGTACAAGAAATCACTTATTCATTTTTTTGCTTTTTGTTTTTTTGAGACAGAGCCTCTGCTCTCTTGCCCAGACTGGAGTACAGTGGCCTGATCTCGACTCAATGCAACCTCCAACTCCCTAGTTCAAGCAATTCTCCTGCCGCACCCTCCCAAGTGGCTGGGACCACAGGCACCCATCACCACACCAAGCTAAGTTTTTGTATTTTTAGTAGAGGAAAGGTTTCACCATGTTAGCCAGGATGGTCCCAATCTCCTGACTTCATGATCTGCTCGCCTTGGCCTTCTAAAGTGCTAAGACTACAGGCATAAGCCACTGTGTCTGACCTGAAACCACTTATTCTTAAAAACCTGTCTGGTAAGTCTCAATTCTCTGGAATAGCTTTTACAGACTTTGACATAGCTACCCTTAAAAGTACATCAAGAGTTTACAAAGTGTGTAAGATAATAAGAGGGGCCATATTTTCAGAACCTCGTAGTTTTCCTAAAACTGAAGTATCTAAAACGCATTTCTAATGGAGGCAACATGCTAGGACTGTTTTTATAAATCCTCTTTCACAATCACTCTACAATCACTTTATAATTAAAGTTTATCTTTGACCCATCACAAATTTTAGTCTTTTGCATTCCTCTTTGAATATATAGATCTCTAGCATTAAAACTAATTGTTATGTTAGTATTTAAAATATGTTAACAATTACATTCTTTGTAAACATTTATGTTATGCAAAATTTTAGATGACATGGTTTTAAAAAATATTATCAGGAGTAGCTGAGCAAAATATTGGGAGAAGACAGTTCTAAGTTATTACATAAGACCAAGTTATTATATCCACCAAAGTGCCATACCAGATTATTTAACACAGTTTCAGGGATACTTTTCTAAGTGTCATAATAAAATAGGGTGTATTTATTTTAATCCACAAATAGAACTTATTAACAAACATTTAGTAATAGAAATAGCAGCTAAGTAAAATTAGCAATATACTTAAGCTATTGAATACTTCTCTTTAGATAACAATGCATTCTATTGTCCACTGTAATATTGTCATCATAGCAGATCATGTTCTTAAGTTGAAGTCAAAAACCAAATGTAGGAATCTTGGTTTCATCACTTCTGTAACTATTTGCAGGTGAATTAGTCTCTCAATGTGATAATTTTTATTTGTAAGATAAGGGGGTTATTATATTTCTCTCCTATATTTATTGCGAAGCATCTAAGATATATCAAAGTATGTTCATGTAATAAAGAGACAGACACTCATAGAGTGATCACATAGACTGAACTGGATACACATAGACCAAATGTGAATCTTGTATCTGGAAATTATCAAATGACTTTTTAAGGCAAGGTTCTATTTTTCATGTATATCAAGAGAATAATGATCTCCATTTTTCCCCTAACAGAAATGTTGAGGAGGATTAAATGATGTAATTTATGTAGTCTTTTCAGCATGTGGGCACACACACACACACACACACACACACACAACAACAACAACAACAACAACAACAACAACAAATAAAAACCAAGCAAAACACCAAAAACAAAATATTCATCAAACAAATATACATGGGATATTTAGTTCAGTCTCTATTCTAGCCTCTTGAAATGTGTCATTGGGCAAAACAAAGATCTCTGGCCTCACTGTATTTAAAGTCTAATAAGTTGAAATATAATGCAAAATACCCATCACATTTGAAAAAATTGTAGATGAAGGTGCGGATAGTGGCTTGTGCCAAAGTGAGGAGGACATAAGCAGTTAAGGCAGTAATAAGTGTTCAGGATCTTGATACATTTATTTAAATGTTAAATCTACAAGATTTGCCTGTGTAACCTAAGAAACTTGCCCTTGACTCATATCAGAAAGCTTGAAAGAGGACCATTATCAGTTGGGTCAGGAATGAGGATTCAAGTTCAGTTTTGACATGATAAGTTTGGATGCCAATTAAAAAGTTCAAGTGAAGATGTGGGAGCAGTTGGTAACACAAGGATGAAATTCACTCTAGTGGATAAACATAGAAATTCACATTTGGGATTCATCAGCATCTCGATTATATTTATAGTTTCAAGAGATAAAAGATGTGAGTTCTGAGAAATATATTCTAAACCTTTCCAATGTGAAGCCTTTGGGGAGTGAGGAATAGATGTGAAAGGAACTGTAAAGGTGGTAAGAAGAAAACCATTATATTGCCAAGACCAGAATGATAAGTATAGAAAGCCAGTGAATAAAAGTGCCAAGTCCTCCAGAGACAGCAGAGAATATGAAAAACAAGTATTGGCCACATCTTATGTGGCTTCATGTGGCATAAATGATCTTGATGTGAGGACATCATGGAGTAAAGTGAAGCAAAAGCCTGATGAAATATGTTCTAGAAAGAAAAGGGTGAGAAGATCTTGAGACAGTAAACATAGAAAGAAATTTTGAAGCAGTTTTGCAATTAAAGAGAAACAGAGGCTTCAGTGAAGGAGGAAGCAAAACCAGTAGTGTAAACGAGGTGGTGGTAGGAGACTTTCAAGATTTGAGAAGGGTTGAAATTGCTTCTCAGAGAATGAAAATCTAAAGAACTTAGGAAATAAAAGATGATTATTCTTTTATGTGCAGGGGTGTAAAATGCTATCTAGGGTGGATGCGGTAAGTCAATCAATGGAGACAAACTTAGGGCTTAACTAATAAAGTGAATGGAAATAGCATTAGAAAACTTCAAGTTAAAAACAAATGGCTCATGGTGGTATCTGACATTAAATGTAATGATAATAAAATGTGACTAGATTAGATTATTCTTATGGAAGTAGTTTCTAGACTTTAGTGTGTAAAATTAAGATACTAGTTTTACCAATTAGATCTATTACTGTTAATGATTACTATTTTAAATAAAACCTATAAAAGATTATACTACAGAAATTAAACTAAAAAATTATGATTTCCTAAATAATTTTTATAAAATAGCACAAAAAACACACAGAACAACCCTTTCCTGAAAATAAAATCTGTGATATAGCATGAGATGGCTGACTAAATATAAAATCATATTGAGTACTTTTGAGCAATGGTTCATGAGTAAACAATGTTACAATAAGATTTCTTTTTCAAAAATTAGGCAATTTCAAACACTTTATGTTGTCCGATTAAAAAAAATAAAAATGAAGTATTAACTGGATGAAAATATTAAAAGTGATTTTCTATTCAAACAAAAATTTTGGCATAGCTATTGGGTAAGAAAGTGCTAAGAATACAAATAAGCTCAAATTCTCATCTTTTATGGCAGAAAGCTGAATAATAATGTATAATATATAACATTGTAAATAAAGATATAACAGTGTTGGAAAACAATAAAACAGTGAAAAGTACTGCCTCTAGAAAGCAGGATGGTGTCTGGAGAAAAAACACCAAGGAGCTTCTGCTATTTTTTCAATAAATTTATAGTGCTATATAACTTTAAAACTGCATATATTTATTATTCATATATAAAGGAAAACAACTTAAATAATAAAAGGAGGAAAAAAACTTCAAAATATCAAATAAAGTCTAAGGGTAGAACAGATAAAGTGAAACAAACTTCAGATATAAATGTAGTGAAAACTCAAACATTATAAAATAACACCCATCCCTATACAAGAAAGAATTTTTATGGTACATCAAATGTTTCACAGTTCACATGAAAAAGCGTGAGTTGAGTAATAGAAATTATCACAAAATTTGTCTTCTTGAAGTTTTTAAAGATTGATGGATACAATGCCTTCTTATCAGAGATGTAAAAATATGTTTAAATTTGTCCTCTTTTGAAAATTATTTTTATAAGCATGATTTGATACATTTTAGGAATAATATAGCATCCAATTTAAATTGTGATGAAAGGGAAGAGATGTGTTTTACTTCCTCTCCCCTAAGCAATTGAGGGAGATTATGACTACTTTTTTGGAAGTGATTAAGAAAAGCATAATGAGTCACAAATTCTGGAAGTTGAACAGAGCTGAAATGGTAAATTATTTCAGAGCAGATGTTAAAGGATGAAACTTGATAGTTGAGAGAAATGAGTGGGTATTACAGAACTAGAATAAACTTTTTAGTGCCCTTTCTTAGAGCCCACTTTTGACAGACACAACTTCCTAAATAAATGATTGTATGAAAACACTTGCTTTGAAGAGAGACATTTTAAAATGCCTAAGTGCTGTAATTCTATTAAAAACATTTCTACAGGCAAGTATTCTTTAATAATATTGGCAACAAGATATATCATCAACAATTACTAGTAATACTTATAGATATCTACCCTCTGTAAACTATTCACCATAAATAGAAATGAAATTATTAAAAAATAATAATATCCCTATTTTATATATTCAGAATGTAGCCAATTTATGTAGAGACATTGTATAAGTTGGCCATGGTTTTACAAATTACTTAAATTTCTGGAGACAGAAATCAATTTTTAGGATTTTTTTCCCAAAGATCTAAACTTGTCCACAGCATTAGGTTATTGTAAATAGTTGAGATCACTCTGTTTGTTTATTTGTTTCTGTTTGTTATTGTTTTCATGAGGAAGAATATTGTCAATCAACAATAATTAACTTAGAATAGTATAACAATATTCCTAAGGCATAGAATAGTGAGTTCACAGATGGTGGAGTGTAGAAGAATTTGACACTTAAGGAACAGAATCACAACACTTTGGCAAGAAACAGCTTACCAAGTAGAAGACTGTACATACTGATTTTGGTAAAGCGGTTGAAAGTAGATTACACAGACCTATTTGGCTATAGGTAGTTGAGACTTTATAGAAAGTGTGATAAAAACCATAAAATAACTTAGAAAAGAAAGTGACATTATTAAATGTAAATATGTACATATATATGTATGTGTGTAGATATATATACATAAGTATAAATAATTTATTTCAGTGTTTATTTTTGACAATAATTTTATGTATTTATAATTATTTTGAAATATATGTTATTATTAGATATAGTCACTGCTATGCAACAGATCATCAGAATTTATTCCTCCTCTCTAGCTGAATCTTTGTACTCTTTCACCAACATTTACTCTTTTCCTATCCACTCCTTTCCTCACCAGTCTCTGGTAACTACTAGTTTACTCTTTACTTCCATAATTTTGACTTTTAAAGATTCTGAATATAAGTGAGATTATACATTATTGGTCTTTTGGTGCCTTGTTTTTCCACTTAGCACAAGGTCTTCTAGGTTCATCCATCTTGTCACAAATGACAGATTTTTCTTTTTTTTTTTTAAGCTGACTATTTTTCCATTGTGTATATATACCACATTATAAAAATTCATTCAGCTATTGATGGCTACCTAGGTTGTTTTCATATCTTTGCTATTGTAAATAATGTTGCAAGGAACATGGGAATGCAGGCATCTCTTCAACATATTGATTTCAATTCCTTTGCAGATATGCCTAGAAATAAGATTGCTGAATCACATAATAATAATATTAATTTTTTCAAGAAAGATCTATACTTTTTTTCAAAATTGCTATACCAATTTATAATTGCCCCAATAGTGTACAGTATTTCCATACAACACCAGTGAAGGGAATTGAAGATAAAACCTATAACTTGAAAGATATCCTCTGTTCACAGCTTGGAAGAACTAAGATTGTTAAAATGCCCATACTACTCAAAGTGACCTACAGATTTAATGCAATCCCTATTAAAACTCCAGTGTCATTCTTTACAAAAATAGAAAAGAGAAACTTAAAATTATCAAATAGAACTATGAAAGACATCTATTAGCCAAAGATTAGCAACCATGACCAAACAACAAAGCTGGAAGCATCACACTACCAGATTTCAAAATATATTACAAAAACATAGATATCAAAACAGCATAATGCTGGCATTAAAAGAGACTCATTGATCAATGGAATTGAATAAGGAGCCCAAAAATGAACCTGAATATCTATGGTCAATTGATTTTTAACAAAGGTGTCAAGAATACACAATGGGAATGGACAGTTTCTGCAATAAATAGTGTTTGGAAAACTGAATATGCATATGCAGTAAAATGAAAATGAGCCATTTCTCACCCCTTGTACAAGAATTGATTCAAAATAGACTAATGACATAAACATAAGACCTCAAAGTGTAAAATTACCAAGAAAACCTAGGGAAAGAGCTCTGACATTGGTCTAGGCAGTAATTTCTTGGATATAACCTCAACAATCATGAAAAATGAAAGCCAAAATAGACATATGAGATTATATCAAACTAAAGGTAACTGCACAGGAATGAAAACAATTGATAGAGTGAAAAACAATCCACAAATGGGAAGAAAATATTTACAAATGATATATTAGAGAAGGGGCTCATATCTAAAACATAAAAGAAACTCAAAATAACATGAAAATAAATAACCCTATGAAAAATGGGCAAGGAAGCTGAGGAGGCATTTGTCAAAGGAAGACATACAAATGAGCAACAGATACATGAACAAATGCTCAACATTTCTAATCATCAGAAAAATGTAAATTAAATCACAATGAGATATTACCTCACACTGGTTAGGTTGTCAAAAAGAGGAAAGATAAGTATTGGTGAATACGTAGAGAAACTAAATATTTTTTAGATGATTCTCTGTGGGATGGGTAATGCAGGATGAGGCATGAATAATAATAGTTTTGGAGGAGCATATGGTGGCTTTGAGCAGATTAATTTCAGGGAAATGGAAAGAGTAAAATAAAAATAAGACATGGCAAGAGGAATTGCTAATAGAATGAATGGAGGAGGAGAAAAATTAAAAAAAAATCAGTTACTCAGGTTTCAAATTAAATCACCTGGGTAGAAGACAATGCAACTTATTAGAATGGGAGACATTTGCTAAGGAATTGTTTCAGAAGCAAAATATGGAGTTCTATTTTTTAGGGAACTAGGGGGACTATAGATAAAAATATTGTTATTTAATATATTGATATATATGTGTGCATATGAGCAAACACACCTATGTAGATGGATATCTGTGTGGTAAAATAATGAATTATTTGGCATCACTTTATTTTATCTGGACTTTTAAAAAGGTAAATGTATTTTATCTATGTTATTAACTTTAATATGAGCATTTGAGTATATTAGCAATACATTGCTGAGGTTATAGTTAACATCATAATGTTGATGACTAAAATGAATCATCTATGGGGGAAATAGATACAACTCTAAGTGAACTCGTAAGATTTATTATTACAAGTTTATAAATCAATAGTTCTTAGAAACAGCTAAAAACAAAATCAAACTAAAACAACCATGAAATCACCCTGACATTATAGGAAATTTTTTGCTATTTAGTAAATAGATTAAAAATATCTTAAGAGGTCAATATAGCACCCAGAATTTATTTAAATTAATGTATAGTACCTGTAATATATTTACTAAAATGCTTACTTTTCTATCCAGACAAACACTAATTGTTAAGTGATTTAAATTTGCAAAAGCATGTGTGTCCTGTCAAGTTTCCTGTTACTGGCATGTGGCATATGGTGTTATTCAAATTTCACTGAGGCTAATTTAAAGATATTATGGCTTATGATTGTAATTTTTCAAATGTGAAGCATAGGCCAGAAATCAAGGGAAAGATCAGCGTAAGATTTATATTTGAAATGACATGAATGGACAGGATAATTCAGAAGGTGTAGAAAGGAGAGAAAGAATAACCTAGGATGGAATCCTGAGGAACATTATGGTAAGATACTGAGTAAGGCATAAATGTCAAATGAGGTAAGAAGAAAACTCCCCAAATCTGGGGTAATTTCGTTCAAAATAAGACAATGAAAGTATCATCCTCCATATTAAATGAGAGGTTAAGTCAGATAAGAATAGAAGTCTGTACTAAAACAGGAACAGTGGGATTCAAGACTTTATTACCAAAGGTGGAAGCCTTACAGAACTTTCTCTGAGTGGCAGTGGGGAAAAAGCCAATTGCTGATTGAATGCTGGGCTTGGAGTCCACCAGCTTAGAACAGGTGACGACACTTTGTGCCTCACTGGCAGTGCAGACAGAAGTTAGCTGTTCACCTGTGCTGGAGAGAGGAAGCAGAAAAATCTGGGCATATGGAAACCAGGTCTCCTGATAATGAAATTTTATACATTACTAATTTATCAATCTATTTTCTGAATTATATATTACCATATCTACTAGGGGGAATAATTTATGGTTTAAGACAATATTCTTGACCTAGGAAAATGGAACAAAAAATTCCAATAGTTCATCCTTAGATATAGGCTAAATTTTATACCCCTAATTTAGAATTCAGCTTTCTTTACAATCTCACCCAAGCCTTCACTGAAAACACATCCTTCCATTATTCTTTATGTCGATATTATAGCTGCTAATTACAAAACGGTGTGTATTCCTAATCTTGGCACCTCCATTCTCTTTACTCACAACATGAACAAGTCATTTTAATAAACCATTTAAATTGATGTGCAATCTTCATATAGAAAGCCTCATCATGCCCCTTCCCAATCACTATGTCCTGTCTTTTCCCTGACAGACAATCTTAAACCTAATGCAGTTTGGCCTATTTTAAATTTTATATTAGTAGAATGACAGAATATATCTTATTTAATGTCTGTCTGCATTCCTTTAGTCAGTATCATGTTTGTGAGTTTTAGAGGGAAAGACTACCAAGAATCATTTATAATATAAATAATGTTGATTCGACTTTTTTTGTTTTATAAAATTGTAAAAATCTCTGTTAGCACAATTGTATTTGTGTATGGTACATCTTTGTGTGTATACCTTCATCATTTGCACATATTAGCAGGGTAAGATTTTATCTACTAACTAAAGCTTTTCATTCTCATTAATTCCTTTTACTCAATACTACTCCACACCCTAAAGCTAAACTCGATCCCTTTTTTTTTTTCTGAGACAGTGTCTTGCTGTGTCTCCAAGGCTGGAATGCAGTGGGGTGATTATGGCTCACTGTAATCTCAACTTCCCAGGTTCAAGGAATCCTCCCACCTTGAGCTCCTGTATAGCAGGGATTACAGGTGCATGCCATCATGCCCAGCTAATTTTTAAATTTGTTGTAGAGATGGGGTCTCCCTGTGTTGCCCAGGCTGGTCTTAATCTCCTGGGCTCAAGCAATCCTCCCACCTTGGCCTCCCAAAGTGCTGGAATTACAGGCATGTGCTACCATGCTACCTAGACTAATGCTAACCTTTCTATATTTTGGTTTTTATGTGTTAGGAAAATAATTTTAAAATAAAAATAGTAAATTATATTTCAAAGTATCTGGAATGAGTATATATATTCATGTATTTTTGATGCATTTTTAATTATTGTTTATTCACATTTCTTATGCTTAAGATAGGATTTTTTTCTACTTCCTTCTCATTAAGAAATTGAACAAGAAATTCAATGTCTGTTAGCTTGGACTTTAGAACAGGTTGATAGTGACAGTGGAACTGGTCTCAGAAGGAGGCCTGCTTTCTGCTCCTCTCCAAACTAAACCCCTTCAGGACAAGATGAAGATGGAACAAATGAGAAGCTAAATGTTTGAAATACCTGCTTAATGAGGTTATGATGGCCTAACTTTCCAGGTAAAATAGAAGGTAAGAGGTGAGCCTCACAGATAAGAAACAGTGTTCAGGCTAGTGTAAAAACAGTATGGTTATGTGCAATGTTTATGAAGATGGGATGGAAGAAGACACAGTTTCCATAAAGCCTGGCAAGAAAAAAGAAGCAAGTGGATCTTTTCCCTTTGGCTAAGAGAGTATTACACTGAGAGCCAAGAAAAAGAGGCCTTATTTTCAGAACGCGCAAGATGTGGCAGTGTATGCTGGAATAAATAAAACATTTCGACTTGTGCAAATGAAAACATCTAAACTGATGACAACATAAAGGACCAGAGAAGATGATAGGACTCACTAGATGCTACCTTACATGCCCAGCGACCAAGAACTAAAGACCAAATGACCTTTTCTCTCCACTTTCTGTGGCACTTCAAGAGTAATCTTGTAGGTACACATTCTAAGACAAAGTTAAGGGAGACAAAAACAAACAAAACATGAATAGAATTACTTTATTCTGAATTGTGTACATTTAATTTTTCCTACAACCATATGAAAATATAGTGTGTAATTAAACTTAAGATATGCCCTCCAATAATATCTAAATTAGTTATTGCAAGAATATGACCCTCCAACTTGCATCATGCATTTAACTGAGAGGTAAGCGTCTTACAATAGAAACAAACTCAGACATTAACCAAATTGATATTTAAGCATGGGCTTATTCTGACTATTAATCTAGAGTGAGGTTCACTGAGTGGTTTCTCTCAATGATGGAGATAAACAAAGACCAAGAATAATCAAGTAAAAGGTGGTGGCAAATTATGCTTCTAAAATTTTAAGATTTTAACTGCTCAAGGAAGGCTCAATGCTGGAATTTGACTGAATTTGTGTATGCTGACAGCACCATCTATCTAGTCATTTTTATTCCTTGTCATTCATCTGAAGTTGTCAGACACTATGAACTATTAACTATTTTAGGTACTGTATAATAAATTGCTTATTTCTATTTTAAGCAAAGAAATTGAAACATTGCCTTAAGTTAAGGTTATCAGATACATGGAATTTACATCTGCATTCTGATTTATGTACAATGACTAAGGCAATTTAAAAAGCAAGGTAGACCTAACTTTTCATGATTTTTTCCCCTATGTAACTGAGCATTGCTTCTTTCAATCTCTATAAATGTAAGGAAGAATAAGCATCATTAACATCTCATACTTTTCTGGATTGACTATATCAACATAAATGTTTTATGTAGACTGTGTATTTATTAATATATGAAGAACAAAGGGTTTCAGTGTAATTGGGTGGGTTTAGTTATTTGTATTCTAAGATCTGGAATACAAAAGCCAAAATTAAATAATTAAAAACAAAATAAAATCTTTAAATATCCATAGGTTCATTGAATTTTTAAACCTCAAGTACTGTAACTTTATTTAAGAGCAGTGGGTTTTGCCTAAAGGCTATTTCCAAACCTTAGAGAGAACAGAGGGTAGGCTTGTGGCTCCTTTATACATTGCTTATTGCTTTTTGTCTACCAGAATGGTCCAACCACCTCCCAGGGATTCTCGGATAGAATCTGGAGATTTCAGAATTTAAATGGGAAAAATTACAACTTATTTTATTATGCTCTCATTGACATTTAATATTCAATTATGAACCACAGTTGCAAACTACATCAGCAAGAGCAATACCTGTAACATTTTTATAATTAAGTGTCACAGATACATTCCCCATTATATTTGTTGTGTATTTCCATAAAGTCACTGTGCTCCTCACTACTTTAAAATTATGGTGCTTCATTAACATGAGGCTGTATTGTATCACTTTAGTAAATGAATTAACATAGAATCACAGAAATTTTCATATTATAATTTTAATACCTATGTTAACAGAACTGGTTCTTTTTATAATCCCATGTATTCTTAAAACATTTTGTTTTTACTTTAAAAAACATTATTTTGAAAGGGGTTCATATGCTTCACCATACTGCTACAAAGTCTATGCCAAACAAAAGAAAAATAACTCTTGTCAAAAGAGAAAAGTAGGAGGAAGGAGGGGTGGAGAGAGGGAGGGAGAGGAAGATAAGACTACTGATTCCTGAGATCTCACTTTCCCTTACCTCACTTAGTCCCAGCAGAAAGAGTATCCTATGGGTAATAGGACACGTGAAATTTCTGGACTTGTAAACAGGCACTAGGAAACCACCTTCCCTCTGAGCCTAACATGGAATCTTCCCACTGGACTGTATCACATAGGGAATCTTGTGTGACATTCCTGCATTGTCTGTGTGCGCTTCTGATGTGGGACATACTTGTTCATCTGAAATATTTAATTTCTCACATTATACCCAAAGAAAGAAACCTAATCCTCCTCTCAGTTTGTATGGAGAATTCATTCATCTACTCAGTGCACTGTGTATTCTACCCTGAGAGTTTTGTTCTTTCCCGCCTTCCTTCTTCTTCCTTCCATCAGTCTTCCCTCCAATGATGATTAATTTTATTTTACATATTAAAGTCAGTTCCATAATTTATTGCATAGCCTTCCGTTGATGATTATTATGTGTCAATTTAACTGGGCTGTAGGTACTCAAACATTTGGTCAGACATTATTCTGGATGTTTCTGTAAGGATGTTTTGGAGGATATGTACATTTAAATTCGTAGACTGAGTAAAGCAAATTGACTGCCCCAATGTGGGTGTGTGACCTAATTGCAGATGATGGGCTCAGGTTGCTCCCTGATAGGATGTGTTCTTCCAGGCCCTTGGTCCCTCACTCACCCAAGAATGGGAGAGAGGACCCTACTGGGCACAGTGAACTCATTTAAGTAAATATCAGACCCCAAAGAGTTTTGCAGAAAGTGATTTATTTAGGCAGAGAGAGAGAGAAAAGAGAAAGAAATAGAGAGAGAGCTCCTACATTGTGGTGAGAGGGGATCCAGAGATGGAGTCCACACAGATGTGGGAGAAAGGGGCTTTTAACCTGGGGGATATTACCGCCCCATTCAAGTTTTCTGTCCTATGAAAGGAGTTCCTCTAAACTTCCACTAGAGTGATTGATCTTTGATTTCTGACAACTGATTGTTTTGTTGGCCCACAGTCCTCTCATAGTTTCTTGTGGACTTTTCTAAACAAAGGAAGCTCACCTGGGCAGTCTATCTTCCCATGCACCTGAAAGTTAAACAAAGACCTCCAAGCTCCCAGATGGAGACGTGAAAGAAGGCAGGTCGGGCATGTCGCTGCAAAGTTCTTGCCTTTGAAACCACGCCCCCTTGTGGACTCAAGGAGAGAATACATTCCCTCAGGTGAGTCTTCAATTTGCAGACTAACCCTGCAGATCAGCTCCCATAATTGCATGAGCCAATTTCATATGTAAAACATCTCTCTATCTCTCTTTCTCTGTCTCTCTCTCTCTCTCTAGGTGGGATATATCAATATACCTCCCTTCCCCAGTCTTTTCTTTCTCCTCTTCCTTTTCTCCAGGTTGTGAGCTATCTCTTCCTCCCTCTCTCACTTTTTCTCTCTGTTGTTCCTTCTCTCTCTCCCTCCTTGTTTCTTTCTTTCCTTCTTTCCTCCCTTCTTTCCTTCCTCCCTTCTCTCCTTCTTTCTTTCCTTTTATCTTTTGTTTTCCATGAATAATTGTCCAAATTTATTCTCAACATTATCTGAGCTAGCACATTAATCACAAGGAATTTTTTCTTCTAATCAATATAAATACATACTATACTTATAAAGATTTATGCTTCATACGTTTCATGGGACTCTTTTTTTGAGGAGGGTCATTATAAATAAGTCTGATATTAAAAGTAAAGCCTATAAATGTGAAGAATTTTTCCTAAAACTCATCTTAGTAGACCAAATATGTTATATACATACTACAAATACACTCCTCACACACAGAGACTTTATTGATTATATGGATAATTTATATATATTATCTGAATCCTGCAATGAAATTTAATATTTTTGTACTAATTGTGCATTTTAAAAGAAATATTGCAAAAATATATTTATCTCCCTAGGTATCTGTCTACAATTTGAAGCATTATCAGCATAATTAGTTTCATTACACATATAATTCTCTGATATACCACTATCAAATTCTTGAGTCATTGGGTCAACAAGGGACTTCCATTTCTTTCTACAAGAATACAATAACTATAATACAAATATTACCATTAAATCCTTCAAGCACTCATTGTATTCATGATCTTCCTTTAAAAAATAACAATCTCTTAATTTTTAAATATAGGCTTTTATAATTATTGCTTAATACAAGAAACTTCCATTATAATGTTGAGATTTTTGAGGTTTCTTACTAAAATTTTGTCAATTTTTCTCATAGATCATTGTAAGGTTTGAAATATGTTCACATAGTTTTCCATATGTTAATGAAAAACATTGATTTCTGCCTGATTTTTATATTTGATTTCTGATCAATTGGAAATGATTTTTTTGCCCTCTTAATCAAAATATTTAATCGTCATTTTATTTATGAGAATTTATTTTTCAATAATATAGCTATATTTTGAACACATTAACTCTGAAATCATATACATTAATAATGACTAGGTGTGAACCAACCAGAGATATGAAATACACACATACACACACACACACACACACACACACACACACACACACACACACACACACTTTCTCTTGCTGGAAACTAATATGTCTTTCCATTCCTTCTGTTTCTTTTGTATTTACTATTTTTCATATTTTTATGTGGTTATTTTTCTGAGGGCTGAGTGAGCATAATATGTTCTTAATAACTCTCCCTCTTATATCAGAAAATAGCTTTAAGTATTAGATTGATCACTCCATGAGGCCAGTTTCTTAGAATCCAGAAAAGAGACATTATTTGGATACCTGTGTGGTCTCAGGTCCTCTGTTTGACATAGTTGTTTTTTTTTAATTAAAAAGTAACATTAAGTTATCCTTTAATAGCTTACACATATATTGTTGTGGGGGTGGCAAAAAGCAAATATAAAAACACAAATATTACTGTATTTAGGGTACATTTACTGGGGAATATACATGAAATCAATCTTGGTGTTATATCAAACCTCACTGACACCTTAAAAAGTGACTCATTAAAGTAAATTAACTAAAATGAAAAATAAAGTTTATTACAAATACTGAAAGTATATAATATTATTGTTTTATTGTTATAAACAATAAAACAAAACTTATTATAAAATAATATTGAATTGTATACTGAATTTAACAAAATATAGGTTATATTCATATAAATGTTTATTATTGTATCAAAGTCTGAATCCAGTAGTGGTTATCTTTTAATTTGTTTCTCAACAGTATGTAAAATTATATAATCAACCCTTCCACTTCAGGTTTGACTTTTGCATCAAAATCATAAAGGGAACTATCTTTTCATAAGTAATCAAGAGATACCTCAGTTGTATATGGGATTTTGTATCCTTTCTTTCAAGCATCTATCTGTCTTTAACCTTGATTTTTTTCTTTAATTTATTTTGATTTTTAGTAAGTATCTAAGATCATTTTTACAATCTTGATGAAATTCTATTTAACGCTAAATTTATAACTTAATTTTGCAATTGGTTTACATTGCATATTTATTGTATATTTCATAATTAGCAGGAAGCTAATTCAAAAACATTGGTGTTATAAGTAAGAAATACAATATGGATTTGGAAAAAGACAATTTATAATGGGCTAATTTAATAAGTGATCAATTAATGTTATTTGCTTGTCAAGTCAACATATATAGCAGGAGCTTAAGAAATACTTGTAAAATGAGGATCTACTGAATAACAAAGAAGAAAAATAACCAATATTTGTTCATTGATTATATGTCAGAAGTTAATAAAAGGAGAAGTTGAAGGCAAATAACATTTTTTTTTGACTTGGGAGATTGAAAGATGATGGCGGAAATGAAAAATGAAAACAGGAAGCCATGAAACAGGTTTGGGAAGGCATATATAGAACCTAAAATTCCTTTGGCAAATATAAAGGAGGCTATTCTGCAGAAAATGGACATGAGTCTGGAGCACATATATAAAAACTGTGCTGGGAGGTACCCTATTTGTTGGTACTTTCATACATGTATTGTTGAATATGAAGTGAAGGAAGGCGAATCCTTGAAGAATAGAAAGTGATTTAAAAGAAGTGGGCAACAGTGGATATTTGTACAAAACAATTAAACTAAAAATAATCTTTTAGAGGACATAATGAAATTCAGTTTTTATAAAGGACATCCAAATTGAGATAATCTCAGAAGATGGCGATAATCCAAAAAAGTTTTGCTACGAAGTATGTCATTCACACAGGGAGGGGAATATCACATACCAGGTCCTGGGGTGTGGGGGGTTAGGGGAGGAATGGCAGGGGGTGGGGGGATTGGGAAGGGATAGCATTAGGAGAAATACCTAATGTAGATGATGGGGTGATGGATGCAGAAAACCACCACCATGGCACGTGTACCTGTGTAACAGACCTGCACGATCTGCACATGTACCCCAGAACATATAGTATAAGTAAATAAATAAATTAAAACAAAACAACAAAACAAAATAAAATATGTCATTCAGAGGCCAGTCTAGAGATTAGCTAGCATTTGAAATAAAAGTAATAGTTGAAGCAATGAGAAAATAAATGTCTTAGAAAAAATATATAGATGGGAGAATGAGTAGAATATTAGAGAAAAGAAATGGAAAGAATGAGCATTAAAGCATGGGGATATATAATGCTCTCAGAAAAGATCTAGAATTGAAAGAAGATAGAAACAGAAACAGCATCAGTAAAACGTGTTCAGAAATAATTCAAAGACATAAAAAATGTTATAAAAAGGTTTTGATGAACAGCATACAATATACCATAGAATTTTCTGTAGGAGGAAGATGAGAACATATCTAATAGAATAACGAATCATGAGATTAACATGACTTCACTGTAAAAATGTTATATGGGAAATAAGGGAAGAATTCTGATTGAAGTTCTGTTAGTAGAGGAATGTAGGTCATAAAATGATGCCTTCCATTTCATGAAATGCTGTAGCAAGGTAAGATCTGGGAGTGTTTCTTGTGTTTCTTGGGAAAGGCCTGAACATTTCTTAATATTGGGTTGTATAGCCAAGACGGATCAATCTTTCCATCAATTCAATATATTTGAAGAGGCTCTTTTTTTAATATTTGAAGAGATTTATTTTGAACCAAATGTTAGTGACACAGCCCTTTTAAATGAAATAGATACGGATTGGATTAGTGAAACCAGTGGAGAAATTGAACTTAAAGGGGGATCTCCCTGAGAAGAAAGGGTGTGTGTGTGTGTGTGTGTGTGTGTGTGTGTCTCTTTGTGTGTGTGTATTTGCCCACACACATCTGCATGTTTATAAAATTTGTTTTGAGTGCAAAAATATGGAAATGGATGTGGTTCCTGACCAATGGTTTCAATTTTCTTGAAGGGAATAGATTGTTAGACAGAAAAAGTGTGATATCAGCTGAAGAATGAAAATGTGTAACTATCATTGAATGATATTAAAGGACAAATGATTGAGTTATAGCACAATTGCTATATTCAGATTAGAAGTCATGCATCTAAAATCATCCAGAAATACTGGCACCTCAGATAGTTATTGACTTATTGGATGCAGAGTTGAATGAGGCAGAAAATAAGATTGATAATTCTGTAGAATTTTTCAGGGACTTATTTCCCATTTTTGTAAACCAAACATATAATATGTGCCTAATTTTGGCATTTAACAGTTGTAAATAAATGGATCCACTAAAAAGTATCTCACAGAAGACTGCCCTGAATGGTAATTCAATTCTTAACTTCATATTTCTTAGGCCCACTCTGCCTCCAGAGTAAGTACAGGCCTTGAAATCAGCATTGACAACCTAAAAGCAGAAGTAAATCCAAGATAATAGGTCAACTACATGTAATGTGCTTTCAGTTTCGTCCCTGTATTTGAGTAAGGCTGCTTCAAATTTACTATCTAAAAGCAGTAGAATTACAGATTATAGAAATAATCCTGTGGATAAACATTTCTGCTGTTCTCTCAGGAAGCATGGCAAAAACACAGAATATTCCAGAAGCCCTTTCTGAAAACATTGCTGCCTTCTGAGAGTTTGGCTTTTACAGTTAATGCCATTTTCGGTACAGAGGAGTAAAAATGGCTAGAAAATCCTGATAACTAATCCCAACAGGAAAAAGGGAAGGTATGAGAAGATATAATTAATATTTATAAACAACAAAACTAATGACAGGACTCTCCAATTCATGTCCCTGACCCCAAGACCAAGACATACACAAACACACACACACACACACACACACACACACACACACACACACACACACATACACACACACCCCTCATATGTAGCTGGAAAGAGTACTAAGTGAGATGAGATAACCTCCCACCTATTTTGATCATGGAGAGCAGCTATGCCTCCTCGTAAATCAACAGGCCTTTGGAATTTTTCTTTCTCTGATTATGGCAACAGCTTCCCAGAAGATGCCTGGTTTATTTAGAATTACAGCCAAATGCCTCTCAAGAATGAATAAACCAACTGATGGATACATTTGTACACTGTTGACAAAAATGACAACCTTCATTGCAACCAACAACACCATCCGAGGACAGATAATACAAGGTCCATCACCTCAAACTTGTGTTCCTTTCACTAGAAGATCCATGACTGAAACCTTTTTTTATTTGTTATACTGCCTTATATTCAGGTTTTCTATCTATCCTCACTAGAAAATAACACTAATGCTGATGTTTAGCAGCTAAAAACAAGTATAGCTCTATTGGTTATTTTCAGTTGGCATCTGTTCAGTTTGGTTAGTACCTGCACCATACTGGTAGTTATATATTTATTTTAAATTGAATTAAATGTACATTTACACATACTTAATAATTCCTTTTCCTCCAACTGACCAATATTTTTTTGATGTACTTTGAGATTTCTATTAATGCTCAGCAAATGTTTCTCTGAATGTTAGTTTAGCTTTCTTCTTTTTATTAAAATTTATCACCTGTGGTTCTTATTTCCCTTGTCACTTAACAGTGTCATTTTTATTTCATGTGACATATAACACAGGGTATGAAGATGAATTTTGCATCATCCTCACTTGCAAACAAATTTTTAAGATATTTCTTTTCTATAGGGTGGCAAAAATTCTGGTTCTTCTCAGTATTATGCGTCTCTTGGTTTTTCATGTCCTTCACATAAAGATTATCTTTTTACCTCTATTAACTCTCTAACATTTATTAACAGCTTAAGCTCCTCCATCACATTCTTGTACTGTTTTAAACTCCTCTCATTAGCACATATTATTTAAACATCCCTGTGAATGGCCCATCCATCATATGCCTTCTATTCCACTCCGCTTCAATTCCAGAATATTTCATCATTCAAAACTGAATCATCTCTTACATCACAAACTCAGACATGCTATTTTCCAACTGCAATCTCTTAACATGCAACATGCATATTCAAGTACCCTCTCTTCAATTGTTCTTTTACGTCATCACATTATTTCACCCTCTGACATATCCACTTACTCCTATCCATCATCAACCTCAATTATATGGCTATTTTTTTAAGAGCCCATTTCATTGATATCTTCTGAATATGCTTGGTTTTCTGATGAAATATTACATTTTTATCATCTAGCTCTAATTTGACTCTATTTAAAGGCAACCATCTGTTTTATCCATATGCATGAAGTTAGGTGCTTCTAAAGAAAACAAAATCACATAAATTGGAATAAAACTATGACTTAGATTGATCATTATCAGTCTCAATTAAGCTCTAACATTTTCAAGAAATATTACTATGTTGATAGATCTGGGAAGCCTAGAGTAATATTTTGGATAGCATCTAACTAAAAAAGGTTTTGTCAAAGCAAGGTCAGAGGCTCTGGAAAAAGACTTGACCTTCACACATTGGAAAAGGCAAGAACAGCTTGTATCGCTGCAGTGGGATTAAATCTACAGATCTAAAAATGCTGAGAGTTTTTGCATTGAATGGGGGAACTTTATGTAACTTCTTGTTGGGTCACATAGCCACTTGCTTTATCACTTTAAATGAGTATATACGTGATAGGCAAAATAAGGTCCCCAAATAATGACCACATACTAATCTCTGGAACCTGTGCATATGTTAACTCACATGACACAATGTAATCTGTAGATAAGACTGTTACATACATTGAGGTAGAGAGATTGTCTTGGTTTATCCAAGTAAGTTCTAGCTAATCACATAGGTCATTAAAATCAGAGAACTGTTTCTAGATGAGTTCAGAGTCACAGGGACTTGTGATATAGAAAAATGATGAGAGAAACGCAATCGTGCTGCTTTGAAGGTGTAGGAAGAGGGCCACAGCAAATGAATGTGAGTGACTTCTAGAAGCTGGAAAGACAAGTTAACATATTCTCCCTTGGAGGCTTCAGAAAAGAAACAGTGGCCTGTCAAAACCTTGATTTTAGCCCCCTGACATCCACATCAGACTTCTAACCTACAGAACTGTAAGATAATAGATTGTATTATTTTAACTACTAAGTTTATGATAGCAAGAATAGAAAACTAGATTATTAAATGTAAACATGAATTGAACAAAAAACATCAATATTTGGTATGATTAGAAATATTATATTGACTCAGCCACTACCACCAATTTGACTTTAGAATTTTTAGAAAGATGTAATTTAGGCAACACAATTGCGATGCAGATGAGATATATTATCTACATCATTTTGAACTGACTCATAGTTTATGCAATTAAACCTTTCCTGTGATCCTGAAACAATAGCACACTGCTTTTATTGGAATGGTTTTATCAAATAGCTTAATATCTGGAGGAATATTTACCTAGTTATACTTTTTAAGTTAGCAGCTTACATAGCTATTTTTATTCTTTCACATTTATCTTAGCAAAAGCTTACTATGTTTCAAATAAATATCCAAATATAATTTTGATTAAATAGAAATGTATTTAAAAATTAGAGAAAAACTATTTATAATATCATGTTATTCCATTTGATATCATGTCTTTTCACTCATCAAAATTTTTTTTCTAATTCTTTATTTTAAAGAATTAGAGTTTTCCAAATGGAAATTTAGATTAATTTCTAGATTCTTACTGTTTTTGTTGGTATAATACATGGTACAATTGTCTGCTAAGATTCTGTCAGGGAATAAGAACCAATAGGAGTAATGTACAATAAAAAGTTTATTATAGTTATAAGCTCGTATTCAATCACAGGGTTAATTGAAATGGCTGCATGGCTGGCTGTTGCTTCTGCACATGCATTGGGTTTGAGAGAACTTAGGTCAGTCAAGACTGCAACTGTATGGAAAAGATGGTTGTAAAATGAGGAAAAGCAGAACAGACAAAAATGCATGAGGACAAATTTAAACCAATAATTATGAGGTGACACTCAGAAGAATCAGATAGAACACACTTACTGCAACAATCAACCTGTGTGAACCTACATGTGTCTCTCAACATTTCCAACTTTGAAAGTTCAAGAGAAGTCAGCATTCTGTGTACCCACAGAGCTACAGATGCCCACTTATTTGGACCAGGATTTGTAGAATCTATAGGGGAAGATCCAGTAGTATCTGGAAGAGCTGTGCACCTGGCTTTTTTCTACTCAACCAAGATAATCTTGTAGATCACTGACAATGTCCTTGACCTAATGCTGTGCCTGGAGACTGACACCAAATTTCAAGCAAAAAAATAAAAAAATAAAAAAAAATGATTTCTGTGGGCAAAGTGATCATTTTAGCTACCTTGCAAAATAAAATGTGAATCAATCACAGTCAAAATGAAAAATGAGCAGTTCAGATTAGTCTTAAAAATGTTCAGTAGACATTTGCAAGAAATAATTTTAAACTTCAAAAAGATGAGGTAATGAATGGCATTTATGAGGTCTCAGTCAAATGCCAAAGGTGCTCAGTGAGCAGTGAGCTCTCTCCTTTTTGTGTGGATGGGGATTTCAAGGACCCCTATCAGTGCACATCCTCTTGTATTATTTTTCAGCACTTGTCTCTATAAGAAGCAATCTCTTCTCAGTCTCATGTAGTCTCAGTCATGGGTAAGAATATGATTTTAGGCTGGGCATGGTAGCTCAAGCCTGTAATCCCTGCACTTTGGGAGACCGAGGCAAGCGGATCACCTGAGGTCAGCAGTTAAGACTGGCCGAGATCAAGACCAGCCTGGCCAACATGGGGAAACTCCATCTCTACTAAAAATACAAAAAACGTTGGCCGGGCATGGTCGTTGGTGTCTATAATCCCAGCTACTTGGGAGGCTGAGGCAGGAGAATCACTTAGGCTTGAATCCAGAAGGTGGAGGTCACAGTGAGCCAAGATCGTGCCACTGCACTCCAGACTGGGTGACAGAGTGAGACTCTGGCCAAAAAAGAAAAAAAAATGATTTTAACTTTTCTTTTTGGTAAATTGTCATTTAACAGACCCGATTCTTTGTGTTACAGTTTAACATATTTGTATGTTTGGTTTTTGATGCTCAGTGCAGGGACACTTAAAAATCATCTGACTTCAGCTGGTCCCAGTGGCTCAAGCCTGTAATCCCAGCACATTGGGAGGCTGAAGTGGGCCGATTACGTGAGTTCAGGAGTTCAAGACCAGCCTGGCCAACAAGGTGAAACCCCATCTCTACTAAAAATACAAAATTAGTGGGCTGTGGTGGCTCATACCTGTAATCCTAGCTACCTGGGAGCCTGAGGCAGGAGAATTGCTTGAACCCTGGATATGGTGGTTACAATGAGCCGATATCGTGCCACTGCACTCTGGCCTGGGTGACAGAGTGAGACCCCATCTCAAAAAACAAACAAACAAACAAACAAAAAAACCAACAAATCATCTAACTTCAAAGTTTCATTTTATAAGTGATATGATTGGTACCCAGAAAGTTTCAGTGACTTCTCTAAGGACAAAAGTCAGAAACCTTGGTCTAAGAGAGAGTATAGTTTTTTGTTGTTGTTGTTGTTTGTTTCTTTGTTTGTTTGTTTTTTAGACAGAGTCTCACTCTTTCATCCAGGTTGGAGTGCAGTGGTGCAATCTTGGCTCACTGCAACATCTGCCTCCCAAGTAGTTGGGACTATAGGCACACACCACCACACCTGGCTAATTTTTGTATTTTTTAGTAGAGATTGGCTTTTACCATATTGGCTATGCTGGTCTCGAACTTCTTACCTCATAATAAAACTGTCTCTGCCTCCCAAAGTGCTGGGATTGCAGATGTCAGCCACCACACCTGGCCTATAGTTTTATACATACTGTTATTTATTTTGGTAAAAAGAAAGAAAGAGAAGATGGTGTTCAAACAGAGAGAAAGAAGGGATTACATGGTACTCTAAAGGATAAACTACTACAGCTTATCATAATAGAACCAGGTTATCTGAGAATTTTACAGTTTACTTTTTAAACTAAAATGTATTCTCTTAAAATTTCAAGCATTGACACTATAATCATGATTATACTAAAATTGTAAATTTAATAAACTTATAGGTTGTATCTCATCTTAAAGATTCCAACGTTGTTGTAGAAAGTAAAACCTCCAACGAACTTTCAATTAAAACTCAAAAGCCTAAAATCTGTCAAGGCAAGTAAACAGAAATTTCCCCAGAATTGTAATGTATCGCAGGACATGGTAGTTTGATTGAAAGCATAATAAAAATATTATTCTTATAAATTTTAATAAAATAATGAGCCTATGTAATGCTAATGATGCAGAATTTTTCCAGTGTTGCTTCACTAGTCAGAAATCTCCACAACTAGTGGCACCTCTGCTTAGGCTTCATTGAAGATAGCTGGGCTAGTTGCACCCTCCTGGCCTGGTAGGCTTAGATCAGCTCATGCTACCAGCGCAGATCTTGTGCCTACCATGGGTTCATCCTGTGGCTAATCGAGGCACACTGTGACTGGCTTCCATCTTGGGTGCTGGCATCTGGATGAGGGGTACATAGTGCTGCTGAAAAACTCAGAGATGCCAGCAACCATAGATCTCCAAGGGTGTTACAGCTTTAACTTGGTGAGTCCAGAGGACTGAACTCCCAGGCAGTGTTACAGCTTTTATTTGTTTCCACTACGCACAGCTCAGCAAATGGGAATGTATGGTGTCCAGCAGCTTTTTTCACTCTCGTAGCTCAGCAGGAAAGAGCACACATTACTGTTCTTTTCACAACTGCTGCTTGGCTGGTTCCAGGTTCTTCTCCCATGACCAAGAGGAATGAGGTACACAGACAGTGGAGAGTAAGCAAGGCAAAGAAGAATTTTATTGAGCGACAGAAAAGCTCTTGACAAGAAGGGACCTAAAGTCGGTAGCCCCCTTTTTGAGAGGTGGTCTAAAAGTGGCTAGCTATCAGTGATGATGAGTCTAGGGGTTTTATGGGCTCAGAATGGAGGAGTACATGCTGATTGGTCCATGGACAGGCCTGGAAAAAAGCACCACTTGTTTGGCTAAAAGGCATCAAAGAAGTTCTCACTCCAGTTGTGGACTTTACCTAGAACTGGCAGCTTGGTATTCAGGTTTCAGGATATCTTTGGCTTGAAGGATGGGTTTCAATGGGGACCCATCCCTGCCTGCCTAGGAATTTTTATTCTGTTGTTATCACTAATTGTTTATAAGATTATTGATAAACAAAGCAGAAAGTGATATTTCTATGTTGATTATTTGAAATGTTATGTTTACTTTGAATGTGTCAAAATTCTGAAGTTTCATGTAGGAAATCAGATATGTCAAATGAATTATATCTACATTTTGTCTAAATGTATTAAATAATCAAAATTTGATGATGGCACATTTTAGTTTGAGATTTACTTAAGATTTAGCAAGATCTTCTTTTTGCTTTTTAAATTTTGACATTTATAACCACTTAATATTTATGCTTCTTTTCCAAATCACCAGCAAATTTCCTTAAGTAGTATTGCTTTTGGCCAACTTTTACGTGTTATGCCATAGCATTTAATACCTTTCATTATCAAACGATTGCATACCTCTTAAAGTACAGTTACTAGATTTCCTTTGTGGAAAAAATGCCTCTTCTGGAGTATAATAAATAATATTATTTGTACTTTCTTTTTTTTTTTTTTTTTTTTTTTTTGAGATGGAGTTTCACTTGTTACCCAGGCTGGAGTGCAATGGCACAATCTCGGCTCACCGCAACCTCCGCCTCGTGGGTTCAAGCAATTCTCCTGCCTCAGCCTCCCGAGTAGCTGGGACTACAGGCATGCACCACCATTCCCAGCTAATTTTTGTATTTTTAGTAGAGACAGGGTTTCATCACGTTGACCAGGATGGTCTCGATCTCTTGACCTTGTGATCCTCTTTCAAGTTTGTGAACATTTGACTGATTCTTCATTTTTCCAAAATAGTAAGTTGCTTCCCTTTTTGGTGTTTGTAAACACATCATCTTCACTTTGCAACAGAGAGTCATCTCAGTTTGTTTTCTGCTTATTATCACCTACTTAAACATTTGAGATAATTGGGTGCATACTTTGTCTTAACTACTTTTACACTTAGTAGCTACACTGTTAAAGTCATAATTCCTAGTCTACTACTAATTAGTTGGAGGATTAAAAGGACGGAGAATAAATGATAAAAGAGGAAGGGTAATGGCAGGATCTTTATTCCTACATATTTGATAAAACCTATAGAATGTACAATACAAGGTATGAAGCATAATGTAAACTTCAGCTAATAACAATGAATCAACATAGGCTCACCAAGAGTATCACATTAATATAAGATATGCCTTACTACATTAAGATGTTAAACTAAGAGAAATTAGGGTTGAGGGGTATATATATTTTGTTTGTTTTTCTGTAAACCTAAAACTGTTTCAAAAAATAAAGTCAATTAAAATTAACTAAAATAGAAATCAGAAGGAGAAAGAGAAGAAGGAACAAAGAGAAAGGACAGAAAGGAGGAAAAGAAGGATAGAAAAGAGGAAGATGAGAAAGAGATAGGTATCCCAATTAATTTAATCATGCTCATAATCCAGGAGATACAGGAAAAGTACCTACCGTAAATTAAAAGAGCTGAACATATTTGATATTGAAGAGCGGGAAATGGCATTAATTTAGACTAAGAGATATGAAAATAGTAAGTATAAATTTAAAAAAGACAGATTTCAGTTTAACAAAATAGAGTTTTTAAGTATGATTCCATTTAGGAGTTTTAAATTTCAGTTTAATATAATTATTCAAGCAGACACTATCACTCCCTATCATGCATTTTGCAGTGTCTGCAAGGTAGATGCTGAGATAAATGTCTTGATAAAATCCCTATTTAGATGATTTTGTGAAACATTATTTAAATCTTTCCTTTCTGGATTATAATAGATAAAGAGATAGATAATTTGAAATTATATAAATCTATCACTAAATTATAAGTTCCTTCAAATTAAGTCTTATCTTACTCTTTTTTGAGATACCTATCAGTGTTTTGCCTTTATGTGATGTACAAAAATGCCATATTATCAACAACCTAAAAATAAATATGAAGTGGTTTCTTAGAGGAAAAAACCCCTTAATTCATTTCAATATTAAAAATAGTTTGTCATGCTTCCACTTTCCATGTTTCACCTGACACAAATTTAAGGCAGCAAATACACTGGCATGGTAATGTTATCATATGTGCTAATTTTGTTTTATTTTTCTCTTCAAGGATATGTGTTTAAAACTGATAGCCATTTATGGGTGCTATTATTTTTTGAAGCTTTCTTGTATATATCTGTAAGAGGTGTTTTTGTCCTTTTTCTCAACCTTTTCCTGTTCAACAGTTCCCTAAGCTCTTCTTTCTACCTTTGCTAGACTTCTAATTACAGCCATTTCTGATTCTGAGTTTTTGTTTCCTTCATTTATGTATGACTGTTACCATCTCCGGTCTAAGCAATCTGTGTGCTTTCTGAAAATGAGTCACTTCAATAGGGATTCAGTCTTCCCCTCTTCTATTTATTTTCCATCATTTGTGAGAGACGCTTTTTCCAGGAATCAGTGAGTGACATTGTTTTTTTACCAAAGTTAGATAGTAACTCACTGAAATTTTAAATCACTGGTAAATAGTTTGTTCGATTTCAGATGGACTTGAGAGCGACTTTCTTACTCCTCCTATCACTGTTTTTATCATGAATCCCCAATGTTGATCAAATCAGCAGCCTCACTATCCCATTCTCCTTGATTTCCTTCTTTACTTTCAGAGAAGCACATTTCATCCCTGTAATTGCTATTGACTTGCAGAGCCTACCTTCTTTTAATAGGAATTACTGCTAATGTTTTGTTGTGTTTTTGAATGGCAAACTGAAACAAATTTAAAAATCATAAATATAAACTATTTTATCATAATTATGTCAAAAATCAATCATTAATATAAAACCAGGTCCAAAGAGACCATTATTAAAAAGTTAACACCCTTAAAAAAAAGAGTTTTGCTCTTTTTGATTAATGAGAGCAAAGGAATCTCTTATTGATTAATGAGACCAAATACGCCTCTGGGAGAAGTCCTTCATGCAGCTACATCAAACATGTGCAGGGCCCTGATGCAGACACAGGCAGTGATGGCTAGACAAGGTGGGACTGGAGACAACTTTCCTGGTCTTTAATGTCCTGTCCTTGCTGATCAGGTGATGAAACTTTTCCTGCAAGCCTGGGTGATCCTGCGAGGGTTACTTGCCCCTGTAGAGTGCTAAGTTTATCAACAGAATGGAAGCAGCCAACATCAGAGCATTGAGGAGCTTTGAGACTCATAAGAGTGACTGTACTCAAAAGATCTCTGAACGTTGTTAGAATCACTGAACTTGAACAACTGGGGCCAAGTGAAACAAGCAGGTAATTCATAACAAATTATATTTCAGGAAAAGGGAGAGAACTTCATGTGAATTCAAGTATCCAGTTTTCCGATTTCCCTGCATTTCACTGTCACAGAGTTGCCTGAACCTCAGCTTCATTTCTGATTCTGTTCTGGAGAAGAATAGAGATGGTAAAGTCTCTGAAACACCACATTTTAGCTTCATCACCCAAGCAGAGACAACTTATGTACTTCCTTCTTTCCAACTTATTTTAAAGCTTTTTCCAAACTTCTTGTTTCTAACATTTCAGGGTGTGAGGCTGCAAAGCGTATGTGATTCTGGGTAATTATAACATATTTCTCTATGTCTTATCTGAAAAATGAGAAAATTAATAGACCCCAAAACATAAAGCTGGAATAAAAAATAAATTAAATAAAACTACGTAGAGACTTCAAAAACTACATGAAACAAGTAAATATTTAATACATTTTGGTTTCCATTTTTATCACTTCCTACCATAATTTAGCATTCCAACTAAGAGATTAAAATATTTTTTGTGTAAAATTCTAGCTAAATAAATGCAATAAATACATCACATAGTTAATACTAGTAAACATAATGCTAAATTTAGATGAAAATGAGCTTCAGTAAAAGCTCTAGTGTTTAAGCAATTTCAGACAAAAAAATGATTATCAATGAAGCTTCACTGAAAATTTCTACAAGTATCTAAAACTGATTTCTAGATTTTAAAAAAGTTACAACTAGAAATAATTTAACTTATTCAGCCTCTTAATTGAGGTATAGGGGAATATATGAACTCTTGCCCAGACTGGAGTAAAGAAGTAATCTAAATTTTAGAGAACACTGAACATAACTTTCTGAAAGGATTAATATACTTTTGCTTACCACCTTAGGTTAAAATTTGTAAATGGTCTTTAATAATAGCCTCTGAATACGGAATATTACTAAGAATCTGGCTAAGGTTATAAGGAAAGCAGAGAGATTATTTGTGCATGTGCGTGTGTGTGTGTGTGTGTGTGTGTGTGTGTGTGTGTATGCATGTGTGTGCCTTGCTGTTTCTTTTTTTTTTTTGAGATGGAGTCTTGCTCTGTTGCCCAGGCTGGGGTGCAGTTACACAATTTTGGCTCACTGCAACCTCCACATCCCAAGTTCAAGTGATTCTCCTGACTCAGCCTCCCAAGCAGCTGGGACTACAGGCGCCTGTCACCATGTCCAGCTAATTTTTTTGTACTTTTGGTAGAGACGAGGTTGCACTATGTTGGCCAGGCTGGTCTCAAACTCCTGACTTTGTGATCTTCCTGACTTGGACTCCCAAAGTGCTGGAATTACACGTGTGAGCCACCGCACTCTGCCACCCTGCTCGTTCTTTAGTAGCAGTATGTTGCCCATGATAAAATGATACATGAAAAATATATCCTAGAATAAAGTTAAATCAAGCTAAACATTTTCATAAAGTGTAGAACAGATGTGCATATGTTTATGTCCTCCCTCCCTCCACTGCCCCTGTGTATTTGCCTTCTCCTTATGGCCCTTTTTATACCAGCAGTAGCCTCTAAGATTTATTTGATGTATTCTTTCTCTCCGGACTGTCTGTGTATGTTTTTGCATGGCTTCTAAGCATCCCTTTTGTGGCTCCAGAGATAGATGTCTTTCATTATATAATAAATATGTCAGCTTTATATAACATTATGGTAACTGGCATATGGCATATTTATCATTTGTCAAGCATGTTGCTAATTCTATTCTATATTTTTTTTATTTGGTTATCACAAGAGTGTAATGTATATAAAATTGCTATTTCCCAAGTAAAAAGAAATTCAATATTGTCAATTCATGTGTTTCAACTTAAAATTCTTATGATGTTTTCAAAGACATGAAAGTAGATGTTGATGAATTCTACTTACTCACCCACGGCCTTTCAGCTGGAGTAGCAAGATTTCTTTTCTTCCTAAATATGGATTTAAAAGCTTTGTCTCTAGATCATTATGGACGGTGTTCAACTATTCCCAGTTTAATCTCATGAAATATTTTATTAGCCAGAATATTTAAGTGTTTAGTAAACTTATGTAGGGATGCTTATTGAAGTAGAGTCCTTCTGAGTAACAGAATAATGGCCCTCATAAGATAACCAATTCCTTAGCCCCAGAATCTCTGAATATGTCACTTTACATGGACAAGGGCACTATGGAGATGTGACTAAACTAAGGATTTCAATATGAGTAGAAAACTGGATTATTTGGGTAAGCTAAAGGTGAATACAAGGATGTTTATAAGAGGGAGATAAGTGCAAGAGAGTCAGTGAAAATCACACACACACACACACACACACACACACACACACGGAATAGAAGATGCTACACTGCTTTCTTCAAGGATGGAGGATGTGGTTACAAGCCAAGGAATGCAGGCATCCCTCTTTCTAGAAGTAGAAAGAGTATGAAAACTAATTCTCTTGTATAGCCTCCAGAAGGAAGAGTTCTAACTTCCAGAATTGTAAGAGGATACATTTGTGTGTTTTAAACCACTAAATTTATGGTCATTTGTTACAGTGGCAGTAGGAAAAAAAAAAGAAAAAAATATATAAACATCTTCTGCATATAAATTTATGTAATGTTTTGTAGGTACATTAAGATATTACATTTCATCGCTTGAATTAAATAGCTAATTACTGATACAATGACATAGGTTTCTGTAAATATATGTAGTAAATCTGAAAGTTAAGCTAAATTTTCAAATTAATAATATGATTACTACTAAGTTTAATTTATTCTTTTGATATATTTATAATTAAAGGAAGCAAACATATCTTTCATATTTTAGCCACCATTATCAGGCTTCAATGTAAACCTGCTTTCTCCTTTTTATGTAGTATTTTATTCAATATTTATAATTAGCTTCAAAATTCCATAATAATTTTCTCTTTTTAATATTTCTTATATTATTTGATGTTTGTTTTCTCTCACCAGGGTAGAATGCAGATGTCCTAAATTCCCTTTTCCTTACTATTTTATTAAAACCACACAGGACTTTTTTGATTCTGCCAGTTCTTTCCCATAGCTTCCTCCTCACTTTTCTTCTTTCTCATTTTTAGAATATTTACAATAAATGTAGCAAGAAATACAAAACATATATTTTACTAGTTATTTTTTTTTGTTTTTGTCAATAAATATGTATTTTTGAATAATTTCTATGTACCAGGAATTTTTCTAGGTACTAGATCAGTTTAAAGGCTCATACACTATAGTGAAAAATACAGATATTCAAAGTTTTTTTTAAAAAAACAGGACTGCTGCTGAAGTGATTACAATAAAATTAAAAGAAAAATGTTGCATATGTTAAATGACTAATACTATCTAAGGGAGGAATATTCAATGAATATAAGATATAATTAAAACAGAATCATGGCATGACAGAGGACAGGGTTTTTAATATAATACATTTGGTCTTTGCATACACACACCAACATGTGGTTATGCAATCTTATATTTTGCTTTTTGTAAATTTAATTTTATAACATCCAGAGAAATTTTGAGCTAAGATTCTTCAGAGAAATAAAAGAAAAAATAAATGAGTAAATACAGAAATTTATGATGGCAATATGGGGTTTCCATACCACTTACCACAAAAGCGAGCATGGAATACTTACTGATTACTGTATAATGAACCTCTTTAAAACTTAGTAACTGAAGACAACAATTATTTTAATTGCTCATGTTTCTCTGGGCCAGCATGAGGGCCTATGTTCTGATGTGGAGTTACTCTTCTAGCCTCACTGACGTATCTACGTGGCTGTGATCATTTAATGGTCAATAAGGCTGGGTATGCTGGTATATGCCTATAGTCCTAACTACTTGGGAGCCTGAGGTGGGAGGATTGCTTAAGCCCAGAAGTTTGAGGGTACAGGCATCTGGGATCATGCCACTGCACTCCAACCTTGGCGAGAAGTGAGAACCTATCTCTTGAAGAAAAAAAAAAAAAAGGTAGATGGTCTTAGACAGGGTTACCCACAAGTCTTGTGGTTGGTGCTGGCTGGCAGCTGGGCCTTGTGTCTCTAGCAGGTTGGTCTTGGTTTTATCACACAGTAGCAGAAAAATTCCTATCCTCAAAATAGGGTAAACCTTATTGCACAAGCGCTTTTAAAAATGTTTTTCTCTGCAGCATATTTGCCTATCAGCCATCAGCCAAAGCAAGCCAAATTGTGAAGTCCAAAGTTAATAAAATAGGGACTTCCACAAAGACTTGAAATCAGAAAGGCATGATTTTTTGACACATATTATGTAACAATCTACCACAGAGACTGAAGTAGTTATGGGGATGTTATTAAGACCTACATTTCTACTGATGCTCTATAATGTAGTTTGTAGTGAAATAAATTATGAGACTAAAAAGTAGAAAAATCGAATCATGATACTATTGCTATCCCAATGCATTCTATAATTACAAACTCAAGATCCTTAAAAATATATAATGCAAAGAAACATTTTCCTTTTGATGGTATCTATTGAACATCCTTTAAAGAAATGTTGAAAACCAGCACCAGGGACATTGATGCAACTCTAGATAAATTAGAAATATTATGGGGGAAAAAGCTGACGTTAGAAGATGATAAACTATACATTGATCCATATTGTCAAATTTACCATTTTGAATAATAATGATTTTATTTTTTGATTTTTATAATTTAAAATATTCCTATTTCCTTATTTAATACCTGCATATGACAATAGTGGGAATTAGGATTTTATTAAGATTGAAATAAAATTTGATGACTATGCTTATTTAATTCAGTAAAACACAGATACACTCCATCTCAAAGTTAACTGTGGGATTTGTTCAATTATAATTGAATGAGGATATAACATGTTAACATGAAAAAAAGATGTAGCCCAAAGTGTAAAAAGGAAGCATGTCTTCTTTCTTGTTTTCCTTTCCTTTGTCTTTTATTAACACTGAAAATTAATCTTCTGAGACCAAACATACTTGGAGATAGACTCAGAAATTCTAAAAAATGAGTGTTGTAGGCATTACATTTTTATAATTCTATACACTTTAAATTATTAATTTGAAATGACTGCTACTAGTAATAATATATTAGTTCATGTGAATCTAAACCAGAGTTAACAGACTCATCTACCTTTTATTTAGGGTAACACAGTCATTTAAAAATTGAAATAAGATAAATAAAGCAGTCTTTGCTAAGGTCATAATTAGTGTCACATGACATAAAAGTCTCAGAATAAAAGACATTAAATTAAGATACATTTTAGACAGCGTGGCTTTTCTTAAATTTTTATGTATTATTTGTCTGCAAATCTATTTTATAAGCCGTTAGTGTTTTAAAATACTTTTTTACAGATATGTCACTAATTAAATAGACCGTCTTGAAAGAGAAACATATTACTTAGTGATGCGATTTCATTGAATTGTGTATTTTTACATTGACCTCAGAAAAATAGTACTGAACATATGGTGGGAAATTCTAACACATAGAACAAAGTCCAACACCGATGGGAAATATTCTTATTGAGCAATTACTAAAACGGTGAAGTCACTAAAACAAAGGGTTCCTGCCACCTCTTTTTACGCCTTGTTCCATTCAAGAGTCTTTATCAGTCATCCCTTGGCTCTTACTCTCAGAATCGATTCCTTGTACACTATGTACTTTCCATTATTGATCTCTGATAGCAAATAAATGAAGAAGTAATGTACCAGCAACAGTGAGTAAAAAGATGATCAAAAGAATACACACACAAACCTGCAGACTTTTTTTCCAGGAGCAAAAGGCTCTGTGGTCCATGCATGGTATCATAGAGGACAGTACCGTGCCCAGGTTCTAGACCTTGCCAGCAGGAGTTGTCCACCTATCTCACACATCAGGTAGAAATCCTTGATGTTGGAAAGTTGAGAGTATGGCAAAAGTCTGCATAAATAGACATTCTTTTGTATGATAGACTTTAATAAATCTGAGTAATGGGGAATCATTGCAGTCCTAAGGAATTGGGTTGTCAAGAAATAGTCAAATTTGCAGATCTCAACTAACATGTCAGTCTCATGATTGTGTGTGTATGTATTTTATGTGGAGGGTGCCGGGAATGATGTGGGGGATGCTTGGAGCTTAGAATTTAAAAAATAGGCAAATCATGATAGGATTTATTACAAATTTATGCTTACACAGCTGACTCTGCTTATTATGGGGTACTGTTATTACCAGTGATTGGTACTGAAAGATTCAGAAAGGAAGAGAATGTGCATAGGAGAAATCATTCATTCACTTTTAATTTTTATCATTACATAATATTTTACATATTTATAGGGTATGTGTGATATCTTTGATATGAGCATACAATGTGTAGCAATCAAATCTGGGTAATCGGAATATCCATCATTTCAAACATTTAGCATTTATTTTTATTGGAAACATTTCAAATCCTCTCTTTCAGCTCTTTTAAATAAATGATTTTTAACTATAGTTACCCTATTGTGCTACCGAATTCTTACTAACTGTATTTTTGTTCCTATCAACAAACCCTTTTTAGCCCTCGGAGATACTACTTTTCCCAGCCTCTGTAACCATTCTACTTAATACCCCCATGAGACCATAAATAAGTGAGACTATGTACTATTTGTCTTTCTGTGCCTTAATTTCACTTAACACAATGTCCTCCAGTTCTACACATGTTGCTGCAAATGGCAGCATTTTATTCTCTTTTATGGCTAAATAATATTCCATTGTGTATATGTATCACATTTTCTTTATCCATTCATCTGTTGATAAGCACTTAGTTTCATTCCATATGTTTTCGATTTTGTATAGTGCTGCAGTAAACATAGAGATACAGATATCTCTTTGATACACTGATTTCCCTTCTTTTGGATGTACACTCATCAATAGGGTTGCTGAATCACATGGTAGTTCTATTTTTGGTTTTGTGAGGAACCACCATACTATTTTTCATGGTGGCTGTTGGTTCTCTTACCTGCTAGAAAGTGTAAAGCCACTCATGTATTTACTGTTCGTTCAGTAGTGGCCTAGAAATTTAATTTGGCCTGTTTTTACAGGCTGAGGTCATCACTGGATTCAAATTTCAGGTGGAAAGACTGAGGGAAAAAGCATGGAATTCATGTGCATACACATAGGCGCATACACAGTTGATTTTCTAGTCTTTGATGGCTTAAAATGCCATCCTTTGTGTAAATGAATAGATGAAGAACACTTTCTTGTTTTACTCTGACTCAGAAAACAAGTTTACAGTCCTAAGGAAGCATGTTGGTGAGAAATAGTCAAATTTGCAGATCCCAATTAAAATGTTGGGCTCATGACTGTGTATGTGCTTTATGCGGGGTATGGTGTACCTCTGTTTATCTGATGAAGACTACCAGATTGGTGCATTTTAAATAATGTGGCTTTCCTTAAATTTTTATTTTTTATTTGTCTATAAATCTATTCCTAAGCCTTTAATATTTTAAGAGCCTCTTCAACCGATATTTTATGAGTCAAAGAGACCTTCTTGAAATAGAAACATATTACATAGTTATCGTACTCCATTAAATTGTATGTTTTTCACATAGACCTAAATCAAATAATACTGAGCCTATGGTAAATTTCTAACACATTGAATAACAAAGTCAAGAATTGATGGGAATTAATCTTACTGGGCAATTACTAAAATTATAAAGTTTTACAAACGTTAAAATGTCATTTCAGTGTCTCAAGTTTATTTGAGGAAACAAAGCTATAGCAGAAAACTGTCATGCACAGAATTAAAGACACCATTTCATCTGAGCATCTGACTTCTACATTTGTCACAGGACTGATATCATTAAATAAGAATTATCAATCTTGAGATGAACTATATTTAGTGAATTTTGGATGATGTCGAGGATGTCCCTGGATTGCTGCTGCTTATTATCCTCCTTAGGAGTAGTCTTGGCTGCTGGAATGCAGAAAAGAGATGCCTTCAAAGGAAGTACGCGCATGTTCACCCTTAGGCACCACTGTTAAAAGCAGGCCTTTAGGACTGCCTTTGTAGGCAGTTATTTAAAAAATAGGAATTTGAGTAGAATGTTTCCACTGTTTATTCCTAAGGAACCTGATAATAGTAGTAGGTCACAGGAAAATATACAAAATTAAAGGTAAGAAAGATTCAAAAATATAATGGTTAATAAAAGAGCCAGGACCATAATTTTGCATATTAAATATTATCCCAGAAAAATCTTATAAGAGATTTTAACCTTCACTAGTCAAAATAGGACATTGGATTTCATTATAATTTTTAAAGAGAATATATTTAATCATGCCAGTTAAAATCTCTCATCCCTGCCCTCTGCCTCTTAATGTCTTAACTTCTGTCTACATATGCCTGATACATAAATATGATTCCACATTTGAGAAGAAATGCTTAGTATGACTCTAAGAACCAAAACACATTGACATAGTAACAAATAAATAATCTTTAATTCCTGTCAGTGGCTGATATCTACAAATTTGTTTTGTTTGAAACGTGGTCCTCAGTAATCAAGGATGCACACAGAACCTAAATAGAAGACAGTATTTTCCTTCAAAGAGAAAGCTGGAGTACAAAAGAGTCTTGGACAAATAGAAATCTATGTCTAAATCCATTCTTGTTTTCCAACACTGATGTTCAACCAAATACAACTTGTCAGAACACTTGGTTTTTATAAACCATCAGGTCTCACAGACATAATGGGAGGGTTGATAAGGATGATCTCTTTTTATATGATGTCATTAAAATAATTACATTTCTATTTGGCTTATCTAAACTCTACAATATAAAATTAGAAATAATACATTATCCAAAGTTAAAATAATTATACTTAATTTACATTACGAACGATGCTATAATTTTGTCAATTACAAATGAAATTACTTTTAAAAAATGTAGGCTAATTTTTTAAGGTGAAATAGACTTTATTGAATGTAAAAAAATATTCAGTACAAGGCATTGTGATGAGAATCATGTGGATTACTGATTCGAATTCAAGATGCCATGTTCCCTCATCTGGTGATACTGGGAAATAATAAGCTCTATTATAAAACAACTATTTTTTTGTGATTGTTACGATCAGTAAGTATGGAGAAATACTGCTTAACAAGTTTAGGAAGGCACTTGAACAAAAGAAAGCAAGAGAACATCCATGCAATGCAAATGGGGTGATACAGTTCATGTATTTGGACTTTGAAGGCTTATATTGGACGGTGGAAAATACTTAGCCCTGATAAATCGCTTGAATACATCATGGAAACAAATTATGGTGAGAAAGAATTAGTCTCCTACAGATTGACATAACCTTAGATGATGGTGTTAATTCCCTTATTTATATGTAAATTAAAGGTTTCGCTTTTTATTTATTCATTTATTTGTTCTTAATCAGAAAAATGTATTAGATATTTCTTAGATATTAAATTGGTATATCTTTGGTTATATTTTGATATCTGAATAAGAGAGACATATTCTATGTATTTATTGATTTTAAGACTGATCTGTATGTATACTCTAATGTAGAAATTTTCTCAGAACAAATGTTTTACTATTTGATAAATCTTCTCAAATTATTTTTTGATATCTCAAAATCCTGGCACTGTATTAGTCAAACTCAGTCTTCTATTCCATATTCTTTTTATCATCAAATGCATTTTATTTCTCAATTGTATTTCTTACTTTAATGCCCTTGATATATGGTGAACTTGTGAGATCTTTTTAGAAATTTTTTCATAGATATGTATTCGTCTGCCTTTTTAGGCATTTTCTGAATAAAAAGCATTTCTGAATCCAAGATGGTCGATCACTAGCAGCTCAGGATTGCAGCTCCCAGTAAAAGCGCAGAGAGCCAGTGGACGCCACACTTACTGATAAATTTTTGCTGTCTACGGACCAAGACATTCCCAGCGGAGGAGCCCCATGGGTCGCCAGCACTACCCTTTCGGCTGGCGTGGCTTTTTTGCCAGCGCCTTGGCTTGGCGGCTCTTGGTGTGGAGCAAACGGGACTGAGTCTCCTTTTGGATGATGTTTGGAGCTCTGTGAAGGCAGAGCAGTCCATCCAGCTGATTGAAAAAGGGACTGAAGAGGGAAGTCAGACCGGAGACCCCCGGGCAGAAAAGCACCACGAATTTCAACGCTGCTGTTTCAGCTAGCGTTGCGGGTTGCCACAGTGAAATTACATAGATTCCGGAGCTGGGAATTAACAAGTTCGACGTCCACTCAGAGAGCTAATTTGAAAGTTGGTAATTACAAAGACGACAGATGGATAAAACCATAAAGATGCCAAGAAGCCACTGTAAAAAAAACTGAGAATACTCAAAATCAGAAAGTCTCTCCTTCTACAGAGGACGCTAAGTCCTCATCAGTAACGGAACAAGGCTTGATGGAAAACGAGTGTGAAGAATCATCAGAATTAGGTTTCAGAAGGTGGATAATAAGAAATTTCTGTGAGCTAAAAGAATATGATCTAAACCAATGCAAAGAAACTAATAACTTTGAAAAAAGGTTTGATGAAATGCTAACAAGAATGGACAATTTAGAGAAGAACATAAACGAATTAATGGAGCTGAAAAACACAATACGAGAAATCCGTGAAGTATGCACAAGTTTTAACAGTCAAATTGATCAAGTAGAAGAGATAGTAGAGGTCGAAGACCAACTTAATGGAATGAAACGAAAAGACAAAATCAGAGAAAAAAGCGTAAAAAGTAATGAACAAAATTTCCAAGAAACACAGGACTATGTGAAAAGGCCTAATTTACACTTAATAGGTATACCTGAAAGTGACGAAGAGAATGAATCCAAGTTGGAAAATATTTTTCAGGATATTATCCAGGAAAGTTTTCCTAAACTAGCAAGGCATGACAATACTCAACTTCAGGCAATACAGAGAACCCCACAAAGATATTCCTCAAGAAGACCAACCCCAAGACACATAATTGTCAGATTTACT